>JAOTOM010000939.1:0-51949 GCA_034440615.1 Ashinkailepas kermadecensis | reverse complement strand
GTGGCTGCTGACGTAGGCACCAGACAGGCAGGCGCCAGTCTCGGAGCCGGGTACTTGTCGCGCCATGAACGAAGTGGGTTGGGGCTGAATTATATGGGATCAAGACGCTCAAAAACTAACTCTCTTACAACACAGCTAGAGGTCCGAAAGGTCGGATCATTTCCCAGATTGATCCCGAGCTTCCACGCAGACATATCACGGCCTTCTACAATCACATACGAATCAACAGACAATTACGAGACGACAACAATTTAATACATGTCAGATGACATACAGTTCTACGTGGGTTAGTCTAGGAGGTATGTAAGGGTTACCCGCTCCCTGATCCATGGTAGTAAATAAACAATGTTCCTAATAGCTAAACACAAATACAATTTTGTCGTAAACATTTTGGCGATCACTGTCGCGCGCGCACTGTCGAATGTTCAGTCCGATTCGGGAAGGGAAAGTAGCTGAGCATGGCCGACCTTGCCATCTCAGACGTTATGCCGCGTTCACTGACGGCCCTGCGGCAGTTACCGCATGTCAATAGTCACCCTGAGTCACTGGTCAGGGACACAACCCTGCCAACTGCGACGTCTCCCCATAGACTTATGGAAGATTATGTCGCGTTCGATCATGTCCAACTGCGAGAGTGGACGGTGATTCATCCATATCACCGCGGTAGCTTCCGGTCTACCACGCGCTAGCTCGGCTGAGTCATCCATATGACCGCCCACTGCACCGGCAGTGGCGGTGCTCGGGGACGGTGCTCGTCAGCACCGCTCCGTGGTGGCGCTCGTCAGCGCCCTCAGCGGCGGCACTCGCATCCGCAGCGGAGTCGCTCGCTTCCGCCGCGGCGACGATCAGGTTGCAGCGGGGCCCGGTTCCTCGGCGGCGCCCGCTGGCGCCGTGCCAACGGCCCAGTCGTCGAACTGGCCGGGTACAACGGCCGCTGGTGGGTCGTGTTGCAGACACATCCTGTGTGTCTCTGCGGGAGGTGGCCGCAGGTGGTCCACCTGTGGTGTCCTGTGGCAGCCGGCGTGACTGTCTCATCACGTCCGGTCGTCAGCTCAGGTCCGTGCTGTCAGCTGCGGTGTCGGCGTGAGGCGTGTCCGCTCGACGGTCCTGCGGGAACTGGCGTGACGGACTCGTCACGCCCGAGTATCAGGTCGTGCTGATGCTGGCTCAGGTCCAGGTCCAGGACGGATGATGATGATGTCTTCACCGAGCGGGAAGGGTTGGATGGATTTGGATTGCATTGTGGGTTCCAGGTACAAATCTCGGTTCAAAGATGCGGAAGCATAGGTCTGGGGTTGGATTTTGACCACAAATATATATTACTAACAATTGACAATATGTCACACGAGACATCAGGATAGGCGACGTCACAACATCACATCAACATCATTACGCCCATATGGGGTTCCATCACAAGGTGCTGCACGCACCACGTCCATCACATCGGCAATCAGGCCGGTAGATGGCGTTACTCGTCACCGTTGGTGGCGCCACTGCGTCAACAATACAGTATGTTCACATGAAGCGACTCACTGGTACACTTCGACATCCTATCTATTAGAGCCGTTACGTAAGCATCGATTTAAACATCATCATTTGTAATTTGAACTGCTTCATCATTGATTCATTTTGCATCTCCACAAGGCCTGCAAATGTGTTAGTTTTAGGCGTGACGGCGACTCGGTCGACATCAGCTTCGTAATCAGTGGAAGTAGCGGAGTCATCGTGAATTTGAAGTTTGCATGGAGGACGATCGTCGTCAGATGATTCCAGCAAAAGTCGTTTTTCAGGGACTGGCCTCACTGGGCTTTCAGTCGAGTCCTGCAAGCGTTTTGCTAATTCTGAAAGCGGAATTTCATCTTCCGATTCGCTAATTGGAGGTTTTCTGACGTTTCGCCAATTGCGATTGTGAAGTTTCAGGGTCTGAATCACTGGACACAGGTAAGGGTCGTTTTAAGCGCTCTGCTAATTCTGAAAAGGGTAAATTGTCTTCTGAATAGCTCGAAGAGGGGAGTGGTCTTTTGTTTCGTTCCGCTGGTTCCGAAAATGGGGCGTCGTCGTCTGACTCACTGGTCGACGGCAACGGCCTTTTGTTTGTCTGGACTGGTTCAGACAGAGGAATGTCTGTCTCAGTGTCACTCGATACCGGTGGGGGCCCAGCTACATCTGCTGACGGGGTGAGAGGTGATCTCTCTGGCCGGTCAGACTCGACCGGCGGTGGCTGCACCGAGCCAGACACGGGCTCTGTCAACTCAGCGGTTTCATCATCCTTTGTTCTCTGTGGGCTGCATACGTCCATGGGCCAATCCTCACAGGGACTGTAGTCAGGGCCGACCTCGGCCCGTCTGGCTGACCTAAAAGGCTGCACTCTTTCAGGGACTGTACCATCTACCTTTGACGTTTTCTCTAGATACTTTTGGTTCACTGGTTCGTCGTGGTCCTTGGTGGGTTCCCATGCTGTGTTCGGGTCGGCTAGCCGTAGCTTCTGTGCATGCACCAACCGGGTCTTACCGGAGGTCTGGTTTCTGATCACATAGTTCACTGGGCTCGTTTGCTTCACAATCCGAAAGTACGGTTTCCACGGCAACGAGAACTTTGACGACGTGCCAGGGTGCACAGTTGTGTCATAATAATACACGGGATCTCCAATTTTGAAATTTCGCGGCTTGGCTTTGCGGTCCGCGTACTCACGGTTACGTTCATGACTCTCCACAATGTGAGTCTTTACATGGCTGTACGCTTCATGTAAATTTGACAGCATTTTTGGGACATAGTCTTCACCATAATATTTCATTTTCGGCTGGAGCAAATTGTCCAAGGGGAGAATGGGGTCTCTGCCGTACAGTGTGAAGAATGGCGAGATGGTTCCAGAACTTCCAATGTTAGCTGTCCGATAGACGGCAAGAGTAGCGGGAATTTTTGTGTCCCAATCATCGTGATTTTTGTTGATTGTTTTTGCCAATATGTCGTTTTGGCACCTATGGTACCTTTCGCATCTTCCGTTACTTTGTGGCCGATATGCACTGGTGGTGATATGGCGAATATTCAAACAAGTTTCCAGCTCGTCTACAACGGCATTTCTGAATTATGTTCCTAAGTCCGAAAGTATCACGCGTGGACATGAGTGGCGTGGGATGATTTCTTCCATAAGGATTTTCGCGACAGTATGGGCATCCTTTCGCTTAGTGCAGAAACTTTCCGGCCAAGAAGAAAACAAGTCGATGATCGTGATGACGTAACGGTTACCTTGTTGTGTTTCTGGATATGGTCCACAAGTGTCAATCGCAATCATTTCAAAGGGATAGTGAGTAACTGGCATCTCCTGCATCGGAGCTGGGGCTGCTTTGGCTTTGCGTCCTGTGCAAGGCACGCAAGCTTTGAGGTAGGCCACTGTGTCTCTCCACATTCCGTTCCAATAATACCTGAATTTAAGCTTTTCGTACGTTTTGGTGAGTCCCATGTGTCCTGCAAAGAAACCATCGTGCATCTCCTTCAATACTTCCTGTCTCAGGGATTTTGGCACGCATAGTTGTAAGCCTGGAAATGGTCCACAGCGAGGTCCGTCGCTAATTTTGTAGATCAGTTTGTCCAATTCCATGTAACGCAAAACGATGTCCCGATAATCTGAGTGATTTTTGTCATTCATGATTTTCCGAATATTTGCTATTTCCTCATCGGCACTCTGCAGTTCCGCTATATTCTCCCATTTCACTAGTACTTCTTTAAATTTTACCTCTCTGCTCAGGTCTTCCTCTGGTTTTCTGAATTCAGTGTGACGGAGATCATCCATTGGTACATGGTCTGAATCTATGACGTTCAGGTCTTGGTCAGTTTCGTGCATTCGACTGAGGTGGTCAGCCACGACATTTTTGCTTCCTTTAATGTATATGATTTCGCAGTCGTGCTCTGAAAGCATGATCGCCCATCTTTGCAACATGGGATTTTTCATTTCTGACAGGTTCAAAAAAGTAAGTGGACGGTGATCGGTCAGAATGGTGAATTTCGATCCAAGCAAATATTGGCGTAATTTTTGCACACTCCACACGCACGCATAAGCCTCTTTCAGGGCCACTGGCCACTTCCGTTGTGTCTCATTTAACTGTTTCGATAGGTACTGTACTACTCTTTCACCTTCTCCGTGTTCCTGCACTAACACGGCTCCAACTGCTTCCTGGGAGGCATCCGTGTATAATTTGTACTCTTTCGTGATGTCGGGATATGCCAGCACGGGTGCGGTAGCTAATTTTTGTTTCAGAGTTTCAAAAGCAATCTCACACTCGTCTGTCCAATCAAATCGGGCATGTTTCTTTGTGAGGTTTATAAGTGGCGTGGAGATTTTGCTGAAGTTGGGAATGAAGCGACGGTAGTATGAACACATACCGATGAATGAGCGGACTCCCTTGACATTGGTCGGGGCGGCCATATGTTGGATCGCTTCCACTTTCTCGGGGTTTGGCTTGATGCCAGAGGCTGACACTAGGTGTCCCAAGTACTGTACTCTTTCCTTCAAGAAGTCACATTTCGACAGTTTTAGTTTCAATTTCGCTTTTCGCAGTCTGCGAAAAACTTCTTCCAGATGGGCCAAATGTTCGTCAAATGTTTTGGAGTAGACGATTATGTCATCGATGTAGGCGGTTGCAAACTGGTTTTGAATTCCGGACAGCACTTTGTTCATCAATTCTGCGAACTTGGAGGGTGCATTGCAAATTCCGAATGGCATTTTGCGAAAGTTCCAAAGTCCCATAAAACATGTGAAGGCTGTTTTGGGAATACTCTCCTCGGACATCGGGATCTGCCAATAACCAGCTTTCAGGTCCAAAGACGAAAAGAAGTTCGCACCTCCCAGAGAGGCAAGAATGTCCTCAATTAGCGGGAGTGGGTAGCTATTTTTCTTGGTCACCTTGTTGAGTTTTCTGAAGTCAATCGCGAATCGGTTACCTCCATCCTTTTTGCGAACGATTACGATCGGGGCGGCCCAAGGACTGTCTGAGTCCTCAATGATACCAGCGTCTAACATTACTTTAATTTGTTCCTCTACGTATTTTCGCTGAGAGAATGGGGTTTTGTAAGGAGCTTGTCGGATCGGCGGGTTGTCTCCAGTGTCAATGTCCATTTTGATGACATCAGTCGTTCCAAGATCTGCGTCAGTCTCGGCAAATAAGTCAGCGTTAGCACGTAACAGTTGTTCGAGTCTGTCTTTGTCAGCACCAGTCAGGTGAGCCAGCTTGGCTTGATCAAGCGGGTCAGAGGGAGCGGTTGGCGGTGTCAGTTCAATGTCCTGTGTCATGTCAATCAGGTTTTCCAAGTCAGAATCGTCTATAGTCTCAGCGAATGCAATCACCTGCTCTGGGTGCAAGGAGAAATCACGAATTGTAGTGTTGACAATTCGCACTGGTACGCGTTTGTGTTGGTCAGGCTTCGCTATTATTTCGGCTATGTACAAGCCAGGTTCCTCAGAGATCAGCGGCATGTTATCCAGCGAGTGTACATGACAGTTTTGATCTACTAGTTGGACACGGTTGATGAAGGCTGGGCATTCCACGACAGTGTTGGCGGGAATGTGAACTCTTTCCTTGACTCGTACGAGTGAGCTCGTTGGTTCACTGTTCTGTTTTTGTGGTCTGAGAGGAATCATGTTTCCTTCGATGCAGAGGGCTTTCTTCTCAAAGTCTAACTTCGCTCCAAACTTCGTCAAAAAATCATTCCCCAACATGCACTCCTGTTTTAGGTCCTCCACAATTTGAAATTCGAATTGTTTTCGGAATTTGCTCATCTCCATCATGAAGGTTCCAACTCCAATGTTTTTTTCAGGCGGTGGCCACTGGCGGATATCAGTGGTATGCAATCTCGTCGGTCCTGTGAGAAATTTACAATATTTTTCTCCGCGATTTTATGAAAGATTTTTTTCGAGATCAACGATATATCGACTCCCGTGTCCACTAGAGAATAGGCTTTCTGGTCTCCGATGTGAAGCCATGCCATAGGCGTGTTTGCCTTGATGTGGACTTGTTGGACGCGTGCCAACCTTTGTTTACGTTTTTCGGGGTCGCGCTTTTTCCTGATATTCTTCCTCATTTTTCTCGGTATTTCCTCTGTCTGAATTTGCTCAGCTCCATCACGGTGGTCAGTCGCGACAGAGCTCATTAGTTTTCCGCCTGTCTAATTGGCTGAGAGCGGCATCTTCTTCCAATGTGACCAATTTTGGCACACCTGACACAGATGGGTCTACCATCGGGAGTCCAGCGGTAAGCTGGGTGCTGGTCGGTGTTGGGTGGTGCTCTCCATACTCTGGGGCCCATAGGAGGTCGTGGCTGCTGTGGTCCATAGTGTGGTCCTGACTGAGGTGGTCCAAAGCGTGGTCCTGAGGGGTAGTTTCGTGGCGGACGTGGGTAACGTGGGTAGGTGGGATGGAATACCCGTGGTCCAGGCTGTGGTTGGTTCTCCCTGGGTGGCTTCGGAGTTTCTGGCTTGGTTGCCGCTAATTTTTCCACCGATTGGCCTATTGCCATAATAAGTTTTTCCAGTTTATCCACCTTGTCCTCTCCTGTGTCTGGCTGATTTGAGTCGACTTCCATCGGCTCCTGCCTTTGTACGCCTCTGCATACCTCGATTACTCTGTCTACCTTCTGTTCCTTTACTGCAAACTGGATGGCTTCCTCCAGGGTCCGGAAGTTCTGTCTGTACAGCTTGTTGGCCAATGAGCTACTTTGGACACCTTTGTTAAAAATATCAATGAGATTTTCCTGAACCGTGGGATTTTCGACATCTGAGTAAGCTTCCCGTGCCAGTGCGATTAATTTCTCCCCGTAGTTCTGCACCAGTTCATTGCGAATCTGACGTAGTTTTCGCAAACCCTCCTGAGCGCACTTGTTGTCCGAAAGGTCCGAATACCTTTCCCGCATGACTTGTTTTATTTGAGCCCACGTCATAAGTGGTTGTTCCGTGAATACGCGCTGCATAAACTCGGCTGCAGGTCCAGTGAGAGTTTTGATGCAAATAATCTGCATCTGTTCGTCATCCATGCTGAAGTTAATTTGGTCAAGATGCCTTAGCCATTCAATTAATTTATTATGACCTTCTCCAGAAAAGGGTCGGACATTCTGTGTCATCCCTTGTGCTCTCATCTCCAAACGAATTTTGTTGAAGCACTCCGCCAATCTATCAGTAGAAATCTCAGTCATAATTAATTACGTTAAGTTACTCTATATGTTTCAAAATTATTCGCTCACTTTTGTGGAGATTTCTATGTTTCAATTTCGGCTCGATGTTCACACAGTAGTTCCCACACACAGTATTCAGAACACGGTAGGTATACAGCACAATTATGCAATTTTTAAAACCGTTTTAGGTGGTCAAAATAAAAAAATAGTATTTTTAAAAGGATGATGGATTTTGCTCGGACTTACGTAAATGAAGCGGAAGACGTTCTCTTGCTCGTCCGTGCTGAAACGGCGTGATTGAAGGTCCAGTTGGTGTTGTTCTAGTTGAGCTTGCAGAAGGTCGAAGAAAATTTCGCAGAAAATTTCGCTAAAAATTTCGCAAAAATTTTGCAAACAGTTTTGCAAAAAAGGTTTCGCAAAAAGTTTCGCAGAAAAAGTTTCGCAAAAAATCCGGGTCATGGCACACTTTAGGAAAGTCCTTATTGGCACGCGAAAGTCTAGCAACCTCTTGTTCGCGATAACTCCAGTCACGAAAGTACCAGTACCTTTTGCTGCCCTGTATTGCACTGCAGCACTCCACGATCACACAAGAACTACAGACATCGTACAGTACGTTCTCCTCGGAAGGTAAGCCGTGATACTGCCTTTCCTATGAATTTAGAAGTCGAATTTAGTTGAGAAGCGCGCACGCGTAGCAGCGGTCCGATCACTCAGAGTATTCAAGCCGGACTGGCTGGGGCCGCACGGCCGCTAGTGACTCCGGAAGACCCCCGGTCGCGGATTGGTCAAGGGCCGCAGAAGCCTCCATGACGTCACATCCATGTCGACGGCCTTCTAGAAGGGGAAATGGTCTATTTCTAGTGGCGGTGACGATGCGTTACGTTTACGGTACACTTTTACAATCGCAAGGCTTACGGGATTATATCAATTACGGTTACGGGACAGCCAAACGTATAACTTTATGTGAACACAGTTACATCTAGCATTCACGACGGCGGCGTGGCGCACGCCGGGGGAGGGGATGCAGCGGAGGCGGGCGGGTACGCCGCTCAGATATGGGGAGGGGTTTGAGGTCACCTCTGCAGACGCGACGGCCGGGTGCGCTGGGATGCTGGAGAGGGGAAGGGAAGATACAAGGTCCAATGTACGTCTCCGTTCGGGCGGTGGCTGCTGACGTAGGCACCAGACAGGCAGGCGCCAGTCTCGGAGCCGGGTACTTGTCGCGCCATGAACGAAGTGGGTTGGGGCTGAATTATATGGGATCAAGACGCTCAAAAACTAACTCTTACACCTGCTACTTGTGCCTTAAATCGAACTATGTTATGGTCACTTCTTCCCAGAGTTTCTCCTACAGTCAAGTCTTGAACTAAATCACTTAAATCTGAGAAGACAAGGTCCAAGAATGAGCCCTGCCTAGTTGGTTATGTTACAAACTGGTGTAAGAACAGGTCCTCTTCAAGGCATTTCCTAAACAGTTTACATGATGGCGCGCCAACACCAACATTTTCATATCCTTTTAGATTAAAGTCACCAAGAATACGGCATTTCCTCTGAAAGTTTCTACTGATTTCCTCGCAAATCACCTTGTCAAGCTCCAGTTGCTGAGAATGTTGCAAGGTTCCTGATCGGTACAAAGCTCCTATCCTCAGTTTATTGCTGTTGCCTCTTCCCACAGGAACATCAAGCCAAATTAACTCCACAGACCCATTTTTTACCCCATCTGCTACTTTTTGAGAACTGAATAAGCTATTCACATAGAGCATTACACCACCACTTTTCACTGCTGGACCCCTATTGCATGAAAACATATTGTATCCCTGGATCTCATAGTCCTGCAAGTTATCCTCAAAATATCCCTCACTGACCCATGCCTAAGTAATGCAAACAAAATCTGGTTCCTCCTCAGCAACATAACACTTGAACTCATCAAATTTGGATCGAATACTCTGAGCATTAAGCATCATACACTTAACAAATGTTCCATAACCATCTTTGGCTTTTTTGTTGAGTAGCTTTTTCATTTCTGGATGACCTACCACTCTGCCCCCTTGATCTACTGCTATCCCTATTTGCTGACTGTGAGGTTCTATTGCCTATGCTGTCCCTATTGGCATATCCCTGAGATGGCAATGCCACTTCTTCCCTCCCCACCCCATTGTCTAGTTTCCCTGAAGGACATGCTCATATACTTTGCTTAATACTTGCACCCCCTTCTCGGAGAAGTGCAGGCCATCCCTCTGATAGAGGTCCCATGAGCCATAAAACCTGCACCATTTGTCGACAAAGGTCAAACCTAATTCATTGCAGAGCCTACCTACCCTGGCATTGGCTGCCAGTGCCCTAGAGGTCCACTCAGGGGAGACTCCAGACCTAGGCAGAATAGCCATCACAATGACTCTGCTATTGCTTTGCTTCAGGGTGGCCAGAAGGGCCCTGTAGTCCTGCAGCAGCTCCTCACTCCTAGCAGGACCTATGTTATTTACTCCTACCTGTACTACAACTGCACTAAACTGGTGCTCACTGGTGGCCTGTGCCACCACTGGCACCAGGTCTTTGACCTTGGCACCAGGCCTGGTGATGCACCTCCTGCCTCTCCGACCTTTACAGAGTACCCTATCTAAATGCCGCACACGAGAGTCGCCTACGGCCAGCACTGTCTCCTTGTTACTATCCTGGGGGCAGTCCTCCAATGCCTGGAACCTATTTGATGTTACTATGCCTGCCTGCTGAGCTGCTCGACTAGGTTGCCTCCCACTCCTACCACCTGCCACCTGCCACTCACTGACCCCTTGCTCAGGCTCGTGCCTCCAAATCCTCCACCCCCTGACTTTAAACCACTGCCCCTCCTGTGAGCTACAACTAGAGATCTTCTGTTCACTAGGAACACTTTCTTCTACAGATATCCCAGCCACCTCCACAGCAGGGGAGCCTCAGTTACCTGGTGGCCTGTGACCACCTGGGCATAGGATGCCCCTGCTACAGACTGACCCCTACGTGTTGCCTTTTCTTGCCTACCCTGTGCATCAAGGGCAGCCTTGAGCTTGGACAGCTCTGCCTTAACACGCGCACTGGAGGGGGGGTGGGTGAAATCCGCCCACCCCTCCGATTTTTCGTAAATAACTGCAGATTTTACCGGTCGATATACGCGATTTTCTGCACACCTGCTTAGAAATGACCGGCGCGTCGTTTAAAGCAAGAAAAAGGGAAATCGGCCGAATATTTTTTTCAAGTTAGGGGTCGGTAAATTAAAAAAAAAAATATAGTGCCAGACCACAAAAATCGGCGCTGATGCGCTCCCCGTATATTCGCAAAAGGGAAATGTTCTTGGCAACACTAGCGACTTGTTTGATGTATATTGATATACTATATAGTTTCAAGATCATGTTAGGTCTCCGAGGTCAAGTCAGGTCAAGTTCATGACAGGTTAATGGAACCAAACTTGAACAACTGGAATGTTGTCATAAATGCACTACTGTTTTGTCATTTGTATTGTTTGTCATTGCGTTTCCATACTTTATTCATGTACTTCACTCCTTTCTTCACGAAGCCGATTGATCCGAGCTGCCCGACGGAGCAGTCGGGCGGGCGGCCCGACTGCTCGGCGGGCGGCGGTTTCGGTAACTGGAACAGGTAACTGACCTGATAAAGTGGTGCTATATAGGTGACCTGAGGTCAACTGTTGGGTCCAGCATCTGCATTGCACCATTAGTAATGTCCAAAACATCATTGATGCCCATTTTGGAACATTTAAATACAATCACAGCGATCCATAACGATTACAAGCCAAGCCACGCAATACCAGACAATTTTGCAAATCCGACCTCATTTGACCTTGAAGATATTGATCTAAGGTCATAAAATTTGCACACAATAGAGTTCACTACCGTACCCATCCACCCTGTGAATTTCGTTCCTCTAGCTTCACTAGAAGCCGAGATCTTAGGGGGGGGGGCGGGGGGCGGAATCCGCCCCCCCTCCAGTGCGCATAATTTTCAGAAGCCCTCCAGGGCTCGTGTTAAGGGCCCTAACCTCCTCCTCTAGTGCCTGCATCCTGGTAGAAACCATCCTACAGGCTGCAGCTTATTCCTAGATTTAGATCGAGAAGTAACTTGCTGCAAAATGAGTTATAAAATAACAGAGCAGATAAAAATAACTGACAAAGCTTAGGTGTATGCTAGTTCCTAACTATGCAGCATTTACAAGGTAATCGCTGTGCAGAAAATTGACTGGTTTTAAAGAAATAAAAATTCACTCGCTAAAGAACTGCCAAAAATTAAATAAAGAGCTGAAAACACTGACACACTAGACAAAGACTGACAATAACCTAAAGACAAAATGGCGCTGGGCAGCCTCGCTAGGTTGAAATAGTCTAATCTGCTTGTTAAAAAAAAATGCTTGTTAGATAAAAACTATGCAAATATATGCACAGAAGTAATTGCTAAATACCTATCCACAGTTTCGCCTAGTATGCTGCCCTGTTCTGCAACGACTTATCTTGTAAGTAGGAGCTTCACACCGACGTGTTTCCACCTTGACACCTGGCGGCAAAAGGAACACAGAGTGCAATCACTCGAGTGCAATCACTCGAGTGCACCCTCATTATCATGAGGGTGCACGCGCCCCTCCGATGAAATGGTGCCCCCTGAAAGTCGCCTTTGCCCACTTTTCCCGTCGCTCACTCCCCTGGGTGACGCCGAAAGGTTTCAACAACCCTGCGTTTAACTATGTAAGGTTGGACATTTAGTTACAGGATTGTTGGGTTTTTCACGCCATGAGAAAAAAGCAACCTCTGCATGGGTTTGAAACTGGAGCCAAAGGAGCCTTCTGGAGCAGTATTCTCCGTGGTCTGTACAAGACGCTCGCAAAACCATCCTCCTCCTATGCGAGTTCAGATGTGCCGAGATATGCATGCAGATTTCCTCATCGCCTCATGAAATATGAGGCATTTCGTATGTTCTCGACCGTCTCCGGGTGGGCGTTAATCCTGGCATAAGATTGTGATGCTCGAGCACGCTCCCTGTAACTGGGTCAGCTCCAGAGTACAGCCTGGGTACGTACCCGGGATTGTCGCTGATGGTCACCCGGGAGTGGTGCCTGACCGGAACCCACAGAACCAGCCGTGCCGTCCCATCGAAACGATTGGTGAGCGCATTCAGTTAATTGAAGAGAAAAAACTATGCTGAATCCGATGTGGGGAGACCTTTCTGCGCTGCCCGAGGACAAACCTGTTGCGGAGGCGGGGAACTTCGCTCTGAGCTTGCCATACTGAACTTCGGTGGTAAAGTTCAGCATTGGTGGCAGGTGCTCCCCGAAAGTAAATTTAGCACGCGGTAGTTGAGCATCTGGGATTGAGTGCCCCAACTATCTACATCGGTGCATAGGTTTTTCCCGATTCGGGAATTCGTAAATACGCATTTTGAAATATTCCGTGCAATCTTGCGTTCAATAGTAGTTTTCATATTGTAATTGCACATATATTTAGCACACCCGCTGGTCTAGTTTTCCGCGAACGGGGCATGCATTTCTAGAGCGGAGCTGGAGGGGCGCCTTTGCTTTCTGAGGGGCGCCTCTAGCTGAAAAATTCAAGGGGGTGCACCCGAGCCTTCCCAGAGAGGCGCCTTTCCTTCCAAGGGGCGCCTTTTCCGCCCAGAGGGGCGCTTCTGGCTGGAAATAAATCGAGGGGATGCACTGGAGCCTTCCCAGAGGGCCGCCTTTTCTCGGCCGGAGGGGCGCCAACTTTCCATAGGTAAGGAGAGGAGCACATACCCCCAGTGCCCCCTCCCATTATATCCACCCCGGTCAGAATAAGCTAGAACTGGCGTTAAGTGTGTCCGATTACTAGTTTATTTTTCTAGTATAATTAACTTGAAACAACTACGTGAACCATGACGAAAATAACTTCCTCGGCATGTGCTGGGGGTAGCGCGTCTATATACTGACGTGGGTTGATTTTCACAATAGTAGCATGCGAATATCTAGTATAGATAGTAGTTCAACTGGTGAGCATCTGGTGACTACCCGTTGAGCGTTCAGTGATAGTCCTGTAGCCACATACCATTGTAATAATGCATTGTCCCGTTGTCAGAGTTACCATAAAGTTTTAACAAACTAGTATGGTCCACCTTTTCAGTATATACGATCCGGCCTACAAATCCGGTCTGCTTGGCTGACCTGACCCGACCTGACCTGACCTGACCGGCAGTCTGAGTACATCGCTGAGCACGACAAGTTTGTGCGCTACATCAGTGGCCTGAGCGGCTCGGCGGGAGTGGCCGTGGTCACCGCGGAGCGGACTGCTCTCTGGACCGACGGACGATACTTCCTGCAGGCTGAACAACAACTCGACTGCAACTGGATCCTCATGAAGGAGGACGCCGGGGTGAGACGAGCCCTGTGTCGTAGCGTCCACACTGGCAGTGGGCGGCGTGGTAAACTACCGTTGATTTGATTACTTTAATTTTACTTCATTGCAAGTGTGCGCTCCCAAGCCGTTGTACACCTGTAGTGTGAAGGGGGGCACCACGGCTATTGTATTGATTGGCGCCACTGTAGTCTGCAGAGGAGCATCCCAGTCGTCGTAGTGGCATTCCTGCACTACGTAGAAGTTGCTGATTTTCCTCTTCTCTTCTTCAGAAGAAAATTAAGATGACTCCTACGAAATCGGATATTTGAAATTTCAGTCTAAGCATTCTGCAGCATTGCTTAATTACTTTTGTTCTAGATTGGCGACATCTTAATTTGGCAATGGCAACATCTTCGGTTATACTCTTTATTCCCAAAACAGAAACACAACATCCCGCGGCGGCGGGGTAGCCTTATTCGTCTCGAACACCCTTCTCCATCGCCCTACCTCCATCCCCAATGACCTAAATTTTATTGCCGTATCCGTTCAAATTGCACAACTAGAACTTACTGTACTCTCCCTCTATCTTCCTCCTACGCATACACTATCTCTGGTTTCTGTATCCAATCTCTTCGGTCTTCTCCCACACCCCTGTCTGGTGCTGGGTGATCTGAACGCCCACCACCAGGCATGGGGTTGTCACAACACATCCCAGCGCGGACGCCACATTGAAACACTCCTCAACACCCACAACATGGTCTTTTTAAACGACCAAACACCCACACACAACACAGACATCGCCCCGTTCCGCTCGTCAGCTATTGACCTCTCCCTAGCCTCAGCTTCCATCTCACCCCTCTTCTCCTGGCACGTTCAACCCGACCCCCTTTTTAGTGATCACTTTCCCATCCATGTCACCCTCGAACGCTCAGCCCAGCCTAGAGACCGTTTCTTTATGTCCAACTGGAATGTTCGCAAAGCGAAATGGCCATCTTTCTCCCAGGAAATTGATAATCTTATCCCACCCCAGTCTCACCCCCCCAATTTCGGCATTGCTCAATACCATACTACTCGCGGCAGAAAAGCACGTACCCAAAACTCGTCGCCCACCCGACCGTAAATCCGTGCCGTGGTGGAACGACGAGTGCAAACGAGCCGCCGCCTCACGGCGGCGGGCTGAGCGCAAATTTCGGGAAAACCTCACCTTCCAAAACATGGTAGAAACCCGCGAGGCAAAACAACGTTGTCAGCAAACTATCCTTTCGGCCAAAAAACACAGCTGGCAACTCTATTCGAACACCTTCAACCGTTACACCCCCATCTCCAAAATCTGGACCCAACTTCGCTCCTTTTCGAATGGTAGAGCCCCACACCGCGCATTCCCACAACTGACGATTAACCAACAGCGCATAGCCGAGCCCACAGCCGTCGCGGAACACTTCGCCACCTATTACTCTGACATATCTTCCAACACTCAATACTCACAGCACACCACCGTATTCCTTCGCGACACCCTTGCTACTTGCCACTTCGACTCAGACAACACCGAACCCTACAACGCACCCTTTACCCCCTATGAACTAAAATTATCCCTCTCCAAGGTATCCAGTAGGGCACCTGGACCTGGTCACCTGACATATCTCTTCTTTCAAAATCTCTCTGACTGGGGTAAAGATAACCTCCTCTCGGCGCTAAATCAATTATGGACTGACGGCACTTTTCCACCTTCTTGGTCTACTAGTATCATCATTCCTATACCTAAGCCTTCTAAACCTCGACATCTCCCCTCTAGCTATCGTCCCATCTCTCTCACTAGTTGTGCTTGCAAACTTTTTGAGCGCATGGTCAATGGACGAATCAGAGTCTATCTCGAAAACAACAAAATTATATTCCCCTTTCAGAGCGGCTTCCGACCAAGACGAAGCACCACCGACAACCTGATCGAAATTGTGGACTCAATCCAGCGTGGTTTCGGGAAAAAATCCGAAACCATCGCCCTCTTTTTAGACCTAACTTCCGCGTTTAACAAAGTACATAGTTCTGCCCTTCGAATTAAATTACACCGAATTGGTATCAAGGGCAGAATGGCCACCTTTATCACCAACTTTCTAGAAAATCGCTCCTTCGTCGTCCGATGCGGCAACATTCATTCCCGGTCCCACACTCTTGACCAGGGCGTCCCGCAAGGCAGCGTCCTATCTCCAACCCTCTTCCTTATTATGATCAACGACGTCTTAGAACAACTTCCCCAAATTTCTCCCCTTCTAAAATATTATCTTTATGCCGATGATTTGGCTATTTGGTGTACACACCCGTCAGCAGATTGGGCTAACCACTTCGTACAACTCGTCATGAATCACATTGATTCATGGTGCTCCCTCTGGGGGCTACAGATCTCCCGCACCAAATCGGTCACTATGCTCTTTTCTCGGCTTCCCAGACACATCCGGCCTAGCAAACCCCTCCGCTTTCGCGATCAAATTATCCCCCTCCAAACCTCTTTCAAATATCTCGGAATTATCCTCGACAAAGGCCTTTATTTTAGCCCCCACATCACCTATATTAAACAGCGCTGCGCTGTTCGACTAAATCTCCTGCGCTGCATCTCCGGTCGCGACTGGGGTGCAGACAGGACTACTCTTACCAAAATGTACATTGCACTGATTCGTTCAATCCTGGAATACAATGCGTTTATCTTCGATAATATATCTCCATCACTCACCAGGTCACTGGAATGCACACAAAACCACGCACTCCACCTCATCACCGGAGCACACCGCACCACACCTATCACTAGCCTCCGGGGTGAGACCAACCTCCCTAGCCTACAACAACGCAGAACACTACAACTCGTCAGATACCACTTCAGGACAACAACACAGCTAAATCACCTCCAATGTCGCATGGACTAAACCCTCGGTTCGGCGTTCCAAAAACAGAAATAAATACAGCATTGCCATTCATTTGAAGCAGGTTCTCACATCCACACTGAAATTTCCGGAGGTTACCCCTGACCGGGTTCCCCCTTCTCCCATTTTGACACATGAAATACCCCAAACTCGAGTATCTCTTTCGGCAAAATAAAATCCTGCTCACCCGCATTAAAGTCCAAATTAAGTTTTTTGACTATCAAGAGGCCCACCCACAACACACCTTCTTTTACACTGACGGCTCACGTACCAGCAACGGTACGGGAGCCGCCTGGTGCGGTGGGCCAGACACTGGTCAAACCAAATTAACACTTCACCATTCGGTATACACATCAGAACTAGTCGCCATATTCACCTGCCTCCAACACATCACTGCGCAACACATCACTACCCCTATTATAATATGCACTGACTCACGATCCTCCGTGGACGCTCTCGCGGCACTACACAACACCACGACCCCACGCTCCACGCCATCCGACACCTATACAATGACCACCACGCACACCTTCAGCTCACCCTGCTCTGGATCCCCGGACATAGGGGTATCCCGGGAAATGAACGGGTTGACGGTCTTGCCCGCGCGGCGATCGACCTCCCCGCCAACCACAGAGCTCTGGTGCCCCCCAGGGGATCTTCTATCCCTCACTAATAATTTATTTAAAACATATATTCAGGACTGCTGGTCACATAACACCACACACCTACACGATATCAAGCCCACAGTCTTCAGCTGGCCCTCCTCCAACCAGCACACACGTCTGAACGAGGTGACACTCGCCAGACTCCGCCTGGGACACACCAAACTGACACACGATTATATTTTTCATAGACCTCACCGCCATCCACTTTGTAACACATGTCACGTACGCCTTACCGTGACCCATATCCTACTTGACTGTCCAACATATGCTCCTCACCGTCGCTACATCATCCAGTATTTCACAAAGATCCACTCACAACTTTCGCTTCGAGCTCTCCTCGGGAGTGACCACCCGGCACTCCTCGAGTTACTTTTCCGTTTCCTGCAAGACACTACACTTTCCGAACAGATATAAAGCCTCCGTTACATTTCCTGATTCAAGCTAACCTGATGACGGTTATATGACACGTGCCACACTCCGTACTGGCTGTATGACTCCGCTCTTCCTCACCGACGTCGCAAAACACATACATATAGGTTATCTCACACTAGGTAGACAGGATCCGATCGAATTTGGCTAATACGGACGGACTTCCTTTTAAATTGCGCTTGGTTTTTTACCTACGGGTTTTCCAAGCAGCTTGGTTTTCCCCTTTTAGGGGTTTCCAAGCTTTAACTTACAACATACACCTACACATACAAGGTCGGGCCTGAATCCCACGACTCGCTCTGGGTGACAGGCCTCCGCTTCGCCAGCCAGGTCGCAAGTGGGCAGCGGAGCCTCTCCGTAGGCTGTGAAGCTGCCCACCCTCCAAATGTCCTTCCAGTGTTATGAGTGACTGTATGTATGTATGTCTGCACATGTACCTGTATGCCATGCGTGTATCGTCTCTACGCCATGTTTCTTGTTTGACGGCGTCTCTCCTTTCTTGACTAGTTGATATAACCGGATGTCACATAAGCCGGATTCACGTAATTCCTTCTTTAACGTAGCAATCTCTAGCAGATGGCACTTTGCCTCCGCTAAAGATTTAGGGGATGGCTTTGCTTTCATTCGTTGAATTTTTTACATCGGATTTATCATTTTAATATACTTTTCCATGTAAAACAGCTAGCTGGAAAAGGGCACCAAAGACGGGCCATAAATGGTCTCCATCGAGCCCGCATGACGCTAAGAAGGGATGACCTCTCCTCGCATTTACCTCGCAAGCCATGGTGGGAGCTGTTTACGACATGGCGGCTATCGAGGCACCATTGGCCCTGCTCGGTCACTGAAGTGCCGGCGGGCATTCAGCCGCCCGGCCTCTCTATGACTTAATTGCTATCCTCCGCGACAGAAACGGTCAGGACGCATTTTTATGACAATACGGGTCAATAACAAGTACCCTAAATATTCGAAGAACATTGATAAATAAAGTTCCGGCTGTTTGAAATGTTCCTTGTACAAAAATCATGCGAGTTTGTGTCGGAAGCTTAAAAAGCAGGCTTTCGGTCTTGAAATGCATACGTAGATCAACTTCTTAGTGAGAACTCAAAAGGAGAAATGTATGATCGGAGCAGAGTCCTAGAGAAAACATGACGCATGCGGTGAAACAACCGATGAGTTAACATCGTCATAAAAGTTGGTAAGTAAAAATATTTGCTTGGGGGTGCGTAACATTTCGGTTCAGAGATCGACATACTACCTAAAAACTACTCACCCGAAGCAAATTTTTTAAAATTTAAGTTTAGTCCCACCTGTTGTTGCTGTGCGTTATGAGATTGGTGATATTGTTTCCAAAGCAGTCGAAACATCGCAAAAATCAATAAATAGCGAACATTTCTTATCTTAGATAAGAATGGGTGCCTGGAAGAGACGAATGTTATCTTAAAGGATACTACAAAATTTCAACCCAGTACAATTGACACCACTAGTACATTAAAGGTCAGGTAAGCAGCCTGATATCTGCAGTAGGTGCTGTGATGCATGGGGAATGCATGTCGCCAGCATAGGAGGAGAGTACAAACGAGGATACGTGTACAATGCCGAGATCCATAAACAGGGCAATCTCCTTCGCCCAGCCATTTCCCAAGTAACGACGCATAATCAACTTGTGAAACGGCTGAGCGGACTCAATGCACCACACTTTCCAACTGAATCCAATATGCAGTCGGCCGATACGCTCACCGACCTCATGAGGGTCAGCAAACCGAGAGGCGGTCTACCACCACTCGCTGTAGGATGTCACCGACGTCCATTCGATATCGGTCTCCATCATATGAACATCCATTCGTCGCATACTCGCCAACACATAGTGGAAGAAGCAATCTGTATCTTTCTTGAGCCTGCGGACAGGTACGCCACTGTGCCGTTGAAGCCACTGAGCCACTCCCGGAGAGAAATGTGCTGGCCTGTACCACCGAGGCACCGTTTGCGGCACTCATGGAACACTGTATCGGCTGGTTGGCGGTGGCGCGAATAGCTACCTCTCCGCTGGGCCGCTATTCGCAGATGCTTAAATGACTGGGGAATAAAATGAATGCGATATTCGACCCACTGGCCATTTCTGTACTGTCGCTATGTTGACTATGTTTTTGTTTTCGTGGGCGACAGTAATGCTATCATATAGCACAGCTTAATAGTATCGAAGACAAATTCAAAACTGGCCTTGCGTATGAAATGATCCAAGAAAAGTTTCATTTAGACGCAGAGATGGACATCAGTCATATCACTTCATACGAAGTGTTCAGGAAGCAGACCAATGCTGGCCACCGTCTGAGCGATAGCAGTCGCCAGGAGCTACAGCAGGCAAAGCAAACATGGCTCAGGAGCGAGCTCCTGTAGTTCAACGCTACAAATAACTCTGTGACACAACTTCCCAGGGCAATCGCGGCATGGAATGAGAAGTTGAGGAAGGATGCTGGCCACCCGTGATATAGTGCTGCATACGCTCATCTCAAATGTGCTTTATTATTGTTAGATTTTAAATCAGGAGACGGTCAGTAGGCATTTTATCTTATATTTTCAACTGTGATTTGACGAGAGGGCTGAAAAGCCATGACGTACATTCCTTGTTTCTACAATGCCTGGACTATGGAGACCTCAATATATGATTGATTGATTAATTGATTGATTGATTGTGATCGCAGCACAGATGAGCCGCAGTGAGGTTCCTGCCTGTGGCAAGCCACCACACAACGTCATAAATTGTATTGCCGGATTCAAATGTCGCCAGCATAAGAAGTACCGAATGCTGCAGTGTTGTAACAAAGTTGGCTTTTGGGTCATCTAAATCCCAGCCATTCAGCCCCCTACCCCCACCGTTCCTGGCGCGACAAGTCTCGGGCACCTAGACTGGCGTCCGCCTGTCTGATGCCGACGTAAGCAAGCCACCACTCCAGTCGGAGCCGTTCAATGGACCTTGCCCCTTCCCCTCCCCTCTCCGGCAGTCATCCCGGCCGCCAGAGCTGTGACCTCGATACCGTGCAGCCGATACCAAACCCCTCCCCTCTTCGGCGCGCCCCGCCGCCGTCGTCAGATGGTGAATGCCATGTGAAGTGACGTGACGTCAGTGGGTGATGTAGGACAAGTGATTGTATTATGGGAACCCTATGGACAGGCGTGTCTATGATGTCTATGCCAGCTGTCAGTGGGCTGCGGTGAATTGAACGTCGTGTGTCGTTAGTGTCGGGCGCCGTGTCGCCAGACCAGAGGCTGCAGTACCGCGCCTCTGCCAGTCAGCTGTTGTGAAACAAGGTCCGGTGAAATGCTGACAGCTCACTGTGTGGCGCCAGTGCGACGCGGGCCTGGACGAAAGTGTTGAGACAGCACCGTTTCCCACGGAGGGACCGTTGTGCTGAGATCAGAATCTGTCTCTGATGTCTGATGTCAGAGAGACAGTGCGCCCGCCTGCAGTAGTCTGCTATTGTTCTCGACACGGGGCCGACGTCCTGGCCATGCGACGCAGTAGTGACGTGTGCGGGTTGATCACGTGATAGTGACGTACTGTGAGTTACCTCGGACGCGCCGCAAGGGCTCTCAGTCTCTTACTACCGAGCGCTCATCGCGAGCAGACGTCACCGCTGGGCGGCTGGCCGCCGCCTGGCTAGCCGTCCTGGCTAGCCCTGGCTCACCACATTAAGGTACCGAGGGACGACTCTGCCTGAGAGTCGCTGCGTCTGTTGAGATGTAATTCTCTGATAGAAATAGTTGCACCTGTGTGTCAAAGTGAAGCTATATTATTCACGTCTATATCACGCTGCGCCACTAATGTCTGATCTTCGTTGCATTTGTCTGTTTACTAATTTGCACAATATAGAAGTGCTGGCTTTGGAGGAGTGTGTCAAGATGTGAGATCAGAGCTCTGAGATGGAAGTCAGAGCCATTATTGAAAACATAACCGGGGTCTTAAATATCGCAAACGCTGAGGTACCCTAGTCTATCAACGTGCCAGAAGAAGGTTTGCCCCCTTCAGGGATGGACCTGAAAAACCTTTTCTACAGTGTTGTGAGCAAACTATACTATTGCACTAGCCCTATTGCACTGGCTATATACTATTGCACTGGCTGACTGCCCAGCTGGGGGCCGGAAGTCGGGTCGGCAGTGACCCCAGACGGATGGCAGCGCTCACCTGGCTCGACCTGGATAAGAAACTACACGGTGGGCTGGTCTGCCTCGGGTGCCGGTGCTGGCATGGACCTTCTGTTCGATGTCCCAGGGCTAATCGTTCGCACTAATGCAAGCTATTGCAATATAGATGTGTGCTGCTTTGGGTTTAGCAGAGCATCTTCGTGCGAAATGCATGTTCTCTCACCATTTCATCGACGTGCATCTGTATATGGAAAAAATAGCATTCTATTCATCGGTCATATTTAGAACTTGGCTAGACACGTTGCTTCCTTGAAGCCCCATGTCGTGGTGATAATTTACTTCAGCGGTCATGTCGCCCTAGTTGTGGCTATACATTGCACTCGGGAAGGCCCTAATATCCGAGAAGAAATAAGCGTTTTCAACGTGATTTCATCAGGACGCCTCTGCAGCTAGGACATCAACCTGCTGCTGTCCAACCGGAAGATGTTTGTTCGGTTAAACACAATGATGAACGTTTACAACGGGTTACACAGCGGGTAATCGCTGCCCACGGATATTACAATCCGTGTACGTTTTCCCAGATGAGTCTGTGGAGTTAGTCAGCGTTGACGTGAATTTGATCAGCGAAATGTGGAAGAAGGGACGGCCGGCTGCACCCAGCGCGCCCATGACTGTGCATTAGCCTGTGTCGATGATTTTCAACGTGGTGTTATCAAAAACGGCTACTGTTTTTATATCGCCTTGATATGTGCCTAACAATTTAGCATAAAAATTAGATCGCTGGGCGATCGGCATTTTTCTCAAAATGCGTTTGAAAAAGACTCTGTTTTCGGCATTGGGCGCCATATTGGCTGGGAGAACCAATCCAGATAAGTGGTTCAATTAGTACCTCTTTGTTATGATCTCGACGAGCTGAGTCGGTTGAAACAGCGCCGTATGGTCGAAAAATCGATAGCTTAGAAAATAAAGGTGGTTTTATATCTCCCATCAGCGGACATCTGGCCAATTTGTAGTCCCACATCTACTTTTAGAAAAAAGTGAAAGTATGGCACATTTGCTGTCTTCACAGCTTCCTCATTCGGAGATATAAATACTACTTTGCAATTTCAATGCTAAAACAGTAAAAGGTAAGCCTGAAGCACGACCACGCATTAGAAAACATTCAGACTCGACTTTGATTTCACTTCATTCACACCTCCCTATAACAGACTTCGAAAAAGTGATCACAGAGAAAGGAGCTGGTGTCTCTACCACCAGATGTGGCAAAAGACCTCAGCCATGATCAAAGTTACGGCTACCAGATGTGCCGAGCGATACAGCAAGGGTATCGTACCGTTGAATGCATTGTGCGCAGCACATGCCGGCGTATCGTTGAATTCATTGTGGGGGTTTACTATCCGATGTGGTTTCGCGCGAAGGTGCAGCACAACTGGCTGGATGGGCCGCGGCATGTGCTGCGCCAGCTGCAGCTCACTCGGCTGCAGCATGTGGAAGTCTTGAGCATGGTGATGCCGTACCTCCACTCCAGTGCCTGGTATGCTCACAGCGAAATGGTGCTCCAGACACTTCTCTGTGGTGATGACAGAGCAGAGCGCCAGTTCGCTGTTGAACGTATCAGGTGCATCCGCGGCAAAAATGATCGTGGATACCCCAGCGTTCGTCCCAGGAGAACTCCGAGACTAAATGAGACCGCGGAGAGTCTGCAAGAGTTGATATCCTAGGACGGCGCCTTCGAACCGGCCCTCACGTGCCACACGCCAAGCTCCGAACTTGATGGCTATGTGGACATGACAATGTCAGTTCCACAGTTTCCCGTGCACGGTCAGTCAGTTGAACGATGCGTGAAACAGGTGTCGCTTGCTGCAAAAGCCGTGTACGGGAAGGAGAGGAGGGACGGCTACATCCGAGCTGGCTACATGCACCGGCAGCTTTTGCCCGTGCTAACAACTAAGAGGGACGTGGATAATATGCTAAAACGACTGTGAGTTCCATGAAAGATAGAACTGGGGTGCTCTATGCCGCCCAGTCAGTTGTGCTCCGCACCTTCGCGCGATGTTTGCCTTGGATATACCAATGTTAATTGATTGATGTCTGACATGTGTCTCTTTGGGAAAAAATAGGCATCGATGGTGATCTCGGCGAATTTCAATAATCACGGCGAATTTTAATCATTTTTATCACCAACGTAACTGATTTTCGTCTGAACGTGAAGTGGAATGTCTCAACATGCAACGAATAGGTAGGTATTTGGTATGTGATGCACATGCGTACAAAGCAGCCTCCCTCAATCATGCTGCTATGTAGTTCAAACAGCGAATAAATATGAAACTTTCTCTATATTTCTATGCCCAGTGAGTGATGCTGAAGTCTTCAAATGAGTAAGTGCAGAAATGGCGGCTGTATCATTATTTTTACTTGTTTAAACCTCAGAGGTCCTTGTATGCCCCGAAATGGACATTTGCTGGTGTATTAGAAGACATAAGATAGCGATATTTTCTTAACTATCGATTTTTCTATAATATAGCTTTGTTTCAATCGACTCAGCTCGTCGAGACGATTAAAAAGAGGTACTATTTGACCCACTTATCTGGATTGGTTCTCACAGCCGCCAATATGGCGCCGAACGCCGAAAACAGTCTTTTTCAAACGCATTTTGAGAAAAAATGCCGATTGCCCAGCGATCTAATTTTATGACAAATTGTTAGGCACATATCAAGGCAAAATAAAAACAGTATCCGTTTTTGATAACACCACTTCGAAAATTCTCGACACAGGCTACTGTGCATCCTCTGAAGTATGCTGGTCAGTGACGATTACCAGAGCCGTGAGACGTACCGGTCAATGACTCCGACCATTCTCTGAAGTGTACTGGTCGGTTACCTTCACCAAGCCCCTGCCATGTGCCCCCCACTCGTGCTTCCAGCATGCGCTGAAGCATGCCAATCAATGATGCCGACCATCCTCTGAAGTAGGCTGGTGTCTGGCAGTATTCGGCTCCAGCCATAAAATACCCGAGCATACCTGATCATCCGTCGCTTGCATCCCCCACTCCCTCCGCCTCCCATCTTGGCAGACGCCGGCGTCAAATATGTAAGTAATCATAGAGGACACTGGTATGTCCTCGGTATTCGCCAATCATTTATCATCTAGTGATATATATATATATATATATATATATATATATATATATATATATATATATATATATATATATATATATATATATATATATATATATATATATATATATATATATATATATATATATATATATATATATATATATATATATATATATATATATATATATATATATATATATATATATGTATATATATAATGTTACTTGTGGATATATGATTGTCTGCAATTTACCGCTCGTACAAATCGGCCGTTCTCTGTTGTTGCATGCGAAAGCACCAACGGCATAGTCCACCGCAAGTGTTAATGCAAAATGCTTCTCCTTATACTGAGTGACCGCGGCTCATGCCTACCGACCATTTACGTAGCTGTAACGTATCGACTGGGGTCTCGGCAGAGCTTCAAACATATTGATAGACGTACCCGAACGGCCGGTGCATTCTGTACATGTATTCTTGTTCGTAGCTGCTGTAATTCCGGGACCATCCGCGATGAAGGATATTTAAAACGATGAGCATCCTCGGCCATAATATCGTTGTGATTGATCCCCGGCGACTCCAGGTAACCAGTCCCAATCTTACGCCACCCGCACACCCCAGGTGTTAGCTGGCAAAACAAGGTGGCGGAGGTTCGGGCTGCTCTGAAGGCCGCCTCCACACGCACCAAGAAGGTGGAGGCCCTCCTCGTGTCTACCCTGGACGAGGTCGCCTGGCTTTTGAATGTGCGGGGAGGCGATGTCCCCAACACACCAGGTAACCAAGCACGGGCTAAGGTCGCCGTCGTCTTTGCTTCGATGGGAATTATTCTGTGTAGTATCTGCTACACACAGATACATCACCTTGCTGCAAGGTGATCGTGTGTAGTATCAGCTAGGCATACGCCTTGCTGCAGTGGTTCGGTGTCGCACGGTAAATTCCAAGACGTAAATTGGATGACAATCGAAGAGGGTAAAAATTTTGAAAGGGAGGGTGCACGATGCTAAACATGGTGACTGTAGGAGAGACTGAAGCTGATAACCAAAGCGCAGTCAGCATGGGTGAGCATATTCGAGGGTAATACCACGACTCTCTAACGTTTGTTAAAGCAAGTCTAAAACGCTTCAGACTGATGAGTGAATGCATGCAGTCACATCGCTATTCCGAGCATTGTGTGAGGGCAACTCTATGGGAATTTGTTCGCTCTTTAAAAGGTCAGGATGTGGGAAAGCTGGTATTAGATGACTGAGAGTCGTCCCAAAATTACATAGACGGCATCGACTGGTCTGCCAGACCATGGCTGGTTGGTTCAGGGTATCCCTCGATGAGTTTTTTTTTCACGAATAGTGACAGACTGCATCAAAGTTGGATTTCTTTGTCATTGCAATTGAAAAGATGCATGGTCTAGAACAACGACGAAGGTCTGCCTAGCTCCCACATATCGTGGGTGAAACGACGAATTGCACAGCCTGGCATTAGGCTCCACCACGTTTATTTCTTTTTCTTTTTTTAATTCAGTCTGAATTCTTGCTGGGGTGGCTTTATGCACGAGGGTTCTATTGCTAAGCAGAGCTTGTTGCTTGAACCCTGGCCCCACCACCCAAGCAATTAATTCCAGTTCAACGGTATGATTTTGACCGGGAATTTAACGTACCGCCAATACACCGACACGGCCGCCCCTGTAGACTGCCCCCGGCCTTATCGGGCCAGTTGCCAACTGACACTCCCAACCGGGGGCTAAATGCGAGCCCGCGAAGCCACTCGACCCCTGCTTTGCCAGGACAAGGGAGACCAGTACAGGCCGGCGCTCTAACCAACTGAGCTACCGGGACGGCTTTGTATTTTATATTATTTTAAGCCGGTATATGGTCATGCTTTGTTAATTTCGGAAAATGTGTCCAGACATGCGTGTAGCGTCGGGGAGCTAGGAGACGTGCTACCAATAGCTTACAAAATACTTGATAACTTTCCAATATTCCATGGCCAGCGCCATTTTTGCTCACTTTCCTGGAAGTCTTTATATTTTGGTTGCATTGCCCTTTCAGTTTCGATCTGCTTACTGTCCATTATATCTGCCTCCCGACAACACGAATGCCGCGTGCACCGACTCCGAAGTCGCCCTCTCCTCCCTACTTTCTGCATCCGTGACGCGTCTCTTGGCTTCCACAGTGGTGAACAGTTACGTGGTTGTGGACATGGACAGCGTACACCTATTTGTGGACAACAACAAAGTGACCAGTGAGGTGCGGGCTCACCTCCGCCTTGACGACTGCTCCGAGCCCTCCGAGTGTATTATGTGAGTACTGAAAGTCCGCTGTCTGTCGCTCTCAGAATGGCACCTTTGGGCTTCCATTGCACTTGGGCTCCCAAGTGCAGTCTTCATTACCGTATCGAACGCTGGGTGGGAGGGAGACTACGGACGTTCTGTCTGGCACATGTGCCGGTTACCACGTGTCATGTACCGACAGGCTGCCGCGGTACCGGAGTGGTGTGCCGGTTACCACGTGTCAGTACCACAGGCGCGGTACCGGGTGGTGTGCCGGTTACCACGTGTCATGACCGACAGGCGCCGCGGTACCGGGTGGTGTGCCGGTTACCCGTGTCATGCCGACAGGCTGCCGCGGTACCGGGTGGTGTGCCGGTTACCACGTCATGTACCGACAGGCTTCCGCGGTACCGGGTGGTGTGCCGGTTACCACGTGTCATGTACCGACAGGCTGCCGCGTCCGGAGTGGTGTGCCGGTTACCACGTGTCATGTACCGACAGGCTGCCGCGGTCCGGGTGGTGTGCCGGTACCACGTGTCATACCGACAGGCTGCCGCGGTACCGGGTGGTGTGCCGGTTACCACGTGTCAGACCGACAGGCTGCCGCGGTACCGGGTGGGTGCCGGTTACCACGTGTCAGTACCGACAGGCTGCCGCGGTACCGGAGTGGTGTGCCGGTTACCACGTGTCATGTACCGACAGGCTGCCGCGGTACCGGAGTGGTGTGCCGGTTACCACGTGTCATGTACCGACAGGCTGCCGCGGTACCGGAGTGGTGTGCCGGTTACCACGTGTCATGACCGACAGGCTGCCGCGGTACCGGAGTGGTGTGCCGGTTACCACGTGTCATGTACCGACAGGCTGCCGCGGTACCGGAGTGGTGTGCCGGTTACCACGTGCCGTGTGCCAACAGGCTGCGCCGGTATGAGGAGATCTCCAGCTTCGTGTCCGAGATGTGCCGGGTCAAGTGGCGCCACCTGGTGTGGGTGCCGTCTCGTTGGAGCTACGCAGGTGGCGCCAGCTACGCTCTCTACAAGCAGGTGGGCTGTGGCAGCGTACCTTCACCGAATGAACATGGGATGGATGGGTCGAGGGATAGTATTTCTTTTCGCTGTGTGTGAAGCAGTGCTCGACAATGTAGCCAGAGAGGCACCGGAGTCCATTGATCCCTGCCTTTGGTGGTGAACCATTTCGTCATGTTAATTGTGTGGATCCTGACTAAAATTAGTTAAAGGATATACAAAGTTTGCGTTCACCCTGAATCGATAAATTTTGATTGCCCTTTTAGTAGACATGCACCCCCAGACATGCCCAGTGCTGTTGAACAGTTTGGTGGACGCAACACTGTAAATTCCCATTCAGCTGAATGGAGAGACTCCTGTTCCGTAGGCGTGCTTTGTGCTCCAGGAGACTGTAGTAGCCATCGCGTCCTAAAGCACCACAGCAACCACCCAGCCAACTAAGCCGCAGGTAGATAGTTGGCCGATCCCTGCCTTTCGCATGTGCTTGCTTCTCCTGTCTGCTCATGTCTGCTCCTGTCTGCTCCTGTCTGTTCGGACTTGCTGATCTCTGTGTGTCGCAGGTGCCGCCTGAACAAAGGCTCTTCGAGAAGTCGCCAATCATACGCATGAAGGCGATGAAGAACGCTGCCGAGCGGGCCGCCATGAAGCAGGTTCACCTACGAGACAGTGTCGCCCTCTGCGACTTCCTTGCCATGCTCGAGGAGTCGGTTAGTCTGTTCACCCGGTACAGCGCAGTGCGATGGCTGGGGTCACGATCCGGAACACTGTCAGTTCGCGGAGCTGTTCAATGACTTATCTGACTCACGTGATTGTACTTGCTGATGCAACGACACACAACTGATCCTATGTGCAGACAAACATTGCCTTACCAGGCGAATCGTGCATACCATGCGAAACCAGAACAGCTTGGCGCCAGCTTTTGATTGTGCTATCACAATAGATTCTTTTATTTTTCAGACAATTATATATGTTGTTGCAAAACTGCGTTATGGGTAGCCCTGAGGACGGGGGCCGGGGAGAGGCTTCATTCTTTGTTCGAAGGAAATTTCGTATTAGGCTTGCGGCGTAATTTAGGCATTCTGGGACAAAAACTCATTGTAGGCCCCTCCTCAAGTCTGAGAAGAGTTTTCTCTGTGTTCCCTAACCGAGATATTTCTTGTACTATGCTTTAACACAGCTGAGTTTCAGCACATGCTTACACTGATGAGGGGCAAAGTGGCAGAGAGTGATGAAGGTGTTGAACTCTCGATACGACGGTCCCGGGTTCAAAACTCACTACTCGGGGCATTTCTCAATCCCACGGCTACAATGTGCCCGGCGCCATGAGCCATGATCGTTCATAAAGTGCGTCGTAAACCACCCAATAAGTATACAAACAAATACACTGGCTAGTTTGAGCACACTTACAGCGGTGGGTTTGAGCACACCTACAGCGGTGGGTTTGAGCACACTTACACCGGTGATCTTGCTGGAGTATTCGAAAAGTTGGCGCGATATTCTCGCACGTAACCTGGTGCACCAATATTTGCTCCGAAACTGCTAGGTGCATTTTTAGTCTGGCTAATCTAATCAGTTGTAGTTGCCGATCCGAAAGTAAGTGCCGAGCACGGGGAAGGGCGTGTATTCGCAGTAGTTAGCGACCGAACGAACCGACACGACTGACGAGAGAGGGCTCACCGTAATCAGACCACGAGCACCGGCCACGCATCCCCTCGAATTACCGGATCGTCACTGGCGCGCGCCGCCGACCCAGCCGCCCTCAACAGCAGACCGCGCTGCCAAACTGCTGGAGCATCGCCCCGGGCTCAGGACAGCTGACGGCGCCGGGTGCCACTTGACTCATGCATACCAGCATGGCCGCTCACTACACCTCCACCTGATTATCAATAATCATCATCGTCGTCCGGTATACACAAATCACTTGGTACACCGCAACCATACAATTCGACTGGCGCCCGCCTCACACGCATACTTCGCCGGGGCGCGGCTCGCCCATCCCGCGCATCCTCCGTGACCACACATTCAGCGCTCGGGTGGTCATAAAACGCATCGTCCTCACAATCCTCCGCCCGGCCCGCGCCGTCCGCGAGGTCTGCACTCAATTCTGCCGTCGCCCACGCATCCGGCGGTGCCGGTGGCGGACGCCCCGCCTCCGGTTCTACTGCCCCACCTGCACTGGGCGACACCTTACGCGGCTGCTCCATCACCTCCTCCGATGGGTCAAAGTCCTCCGACTCGCTCGCGCTCCCGTCTGGTCCGGCGTCCTCACTCCCGAATCGCCGCCGGACACACCGCACGTGCCACGGGGCACCGTCCACCTCCACCAGCGGTGTCGGGAGCAGCCGCGTCACCACACCTCGCCGCGACACCTCCGTGCACCGCGTCGGCTGACCTCGGCGTCGTATCCACACGGCGTCACCGACCTGGAACGTCGCGCGCGCACGCTCAGAGCCGTCGTTCGCCACGGGCATCGTCCGGCTGGGCCCCTGCTCACCGGCGGCCACCGGCAAGTCCCGGCCAGCTCGCTTGAAGAGCCCCGCCGCCGGAGCGCTGGAGGGTCGTACACCCTCGCGAGGCGTAGCATTGTAACGGTGTACCGCTTCACCGATGGTGCAGTCCTGGCGGGCCGCCATCACCTTAATTGTCCGATGATGGCGCTCGACAATGCCGTTACCTCCCGCCTCGTGCACGGCCCGAAAGCGCAGCCGGACGCCCCATCGCGCCGCGAACGCAGCCATCCGACGACCCCGGAATTCTGTCGCGTTGTCCAACAGCAATTCAGCCGGCGCGCCCCGTTCCAGGAAGATGGTTTCCAGCTGGTCCGTGACCTCGGCTGCGTCGGAACGGCGCAGCAGCCGCCACATCCCGTACCGGGACGGCCCACAGTCGATCACCGTCAGGTACGACCGGCCCCGGTAGTGGGTAACGTCGATGGGTAGACGTTCCCACGTCAGCGGCACGCTCAGTGACCCGCGCTGCCAGCGCGCAGGTGCCGGGTCGATGGACTGGCACACATCGCACTGCTGGATCACCGCTCGCACCGCTGACCGGGTGGCACGCGCGTCCTCGCTCCGACGCACATGCCAGAGCGTCCGGCGGACCCCTGGTGCCCGGTGTTCTCGTGCACCTCACGTATCCGGGCGGGGTCGGCGTCTGGTCGCGGGTCCACGGCCGCCGCGACGGCGCCCGGTGGCGCGTCAGCCGCTGGGTCCGGCATTCGAAGCCATTCTTTTGGCACACGGGTGAGTGCGTCCGCCAGGTTGTCCGCGGATTTTACCAGGCCGACCGTCATCTTCAGGCGAAACTCCTCCACCAGCTGTCGAATGACGTCGATCCTCCTGCGGATAAGCATCTCCCCGTGCGCCTTAGTCCGCAGGCGAGAGCGGCCGCTCAGGGCGTCATCGATCCACTTGTGAACCGTGGCCGAGTCGGTGCGAAGGTCGATGGTGGTAACCCCCCACGCAACCGCCATGTTGACACCGCTGAGCGCCGCGTCCAGCTCGGCCATGTGGATGGCCGCCTTCGACTCCGGCCGTAGCCAGCTCGCGTCCTCCACGACGCCACTGACCGGATCCTCCAGGACGACCCCGGCAGCAAGGGAACTGGCGTCCGTGCACACCACCAATTTGTCCCCCTTCAGCTGCCAGGGGCCTCGTGCCGGGTCGGCGCCCCTTACCCGCACCGCGACACAGTCGACCTGCTCGCGCAGCTCGGCGTCCATCGTCGGGTCGTCCCAGCCTGCCGTCAGGGCGTTGACGCGCCGCTTTAACCACGCGGCCGCTGGACGCAGCCACCCCACCACCGGCAGGTGGGACACCAGCTGGCCGCACCACGCAAACAACGCTCGACGTGTCAGCACCTCCGGGGGCGCGGCCACCGGGTTGTCACGGCGCCAGCACAGTTCTCCGTCGTCCGCGCGCACCCGTAGCCCGAGCAGTCGCGCTCCCTCGGCCGCCCGCTCCGGCGGCTTACAGACCAGACCGTACCGGGCGAAGTGCTCCACTACGTGGTCTGCGCTGACAATGTCCTCGTCTACCAGCAGATCGTCCACGTAGGGCAGCACCCCCCGGTTCACCGCGGCATCCTGGAGCAGGACGGCCCGCACCACGGCCTTCATGACGAGCGGCGCGACGTTCAGCCCAAAGCCGACGCGAGTCAGGCAATACCTCTGGCCTCGCACCTCCACCGTCTGATACGGCCACAGCCGCCGGTCCAACCGGAGCTGAAGGTACGCCTTCCGCAGGTCCACCACCGCGACGCGAGCGCCGTGCCATCGCCAGCGGCGAAGCTGGTCAGCACAAACGTCCGCGTTCGCGGTGTGTGCGGTAATGTGGCCATTCAACTCACGGTAGTCCAAGACAGGGCGCACCCTGTCCCGATTCGGCTGCTGGACCGCCATCAGAGGGATCAGGCCACGGGCCGGACCATCCACCTGCTCGTCATACCGCTGCAGCCATCCCTCCCGGATCCACAGCTCCAGTTCAGCGTCGTACGCCGGCCGAGCCGCCGGCGGTACCGCATACTCCGCGACTCGGTTCTGCAGGCTCTCGGGACCGTTCCCGTCTGCCCACACCCATGCCACGGTCCATTCGCCCGTCCGCGCGGCGAATCGCGCCGTGAAGTCCGCCGCATCCACGGCCAAGTCCCGACGGTCGACCTCAACTGCCGCCGCACAGACCCTCCCTCCCGCATGTCCAGCAGCGTCACGGTAGTCGTGGCCGCCGCGCTTCCTGACGAGACGGCGGGGGCGCGGGCCGCGACGCCGCTGCCGCAGCCAGCACCTCGTGATGTTCATCGCTAAGGATTTCCCGGGCCAAGCGGACGAGGCTCGGCAGCTCCATCCGCTGTGCACGCGTACCTGCCTTTAGCTGGCTCCGTACCGGTGCCGGCAGTCCCGATATGAATTTGGCGTCCAGGATGGACTCGGGGAGCTTCTCGTCCGAGACCAGCGCTATGAGGCGGCGCAGATCCGCCAAGTAGGCGTCCACGGACTCCCCGGGTCGCAGTTCTCGGTCCTGGAAGGCGGCGTACGCGGCGTGCCGGTTTAACGCGAACGCATCGTATAACGCGTCGCGGACGGCCGCCATGGAGTCCTGCGCCTTGTCGGGTAGCTGCGCCCAGACGGCGAAGGCTGCCCCCGTCAGCCGCTCCGGGATGACGTCCACGAAGTTGACGCCGCGTCGTCGGCACAGTTTCTCTGCCCGCGTAAACCACTCGGCCACATTCACCGTCCCGCTGAACTCGGGTATGTGGCGCGTGTCGAAATTACGCGGGCCTGCCACACCCAGGGTCCCCAACGCCTCCGCGAAGTTCACTGATCCACTCGCGACCGGCGTCGCCTCCCGCGGTTGTCCCTCTTCATCCCCGTGCCCCGGCATTGTATCCGCAATTTACAGCCGAAATAGCTTGTAGTTGCCGATCCGAAAGTAAGTGCCGAGCACGAGGAAGGGCGTGTATCCGCAGTAGTCAGCGACCGAACGAACCGACACGACTGACTAGAGAGGGCTCACTGTAATCAGACCACGAGCACTGGCGCGCGCCGCCGACCCAGCCGCCCTCAACAACAGACCGCGCTGCCAAACTGCTGGAGCATCGCCCCGGGCTCAGGACAGCTGACGGCGCCGGGTGCCACTTGACTCATGCATACCAGCATGGCCGCTCACTACATCAGTGTTCTGCTGGGGCTGTTGTATGTGGTTTTCTTATATATTAGACTGGTTTTACACAGAAAATGTTGGCTGAAGCTCACCCTTATTTCCATATCGTTCCCAATATTGGACATATTCTGAATTCGCCACAAGTCGCCACAAGCTCTTAGTCCCTTCCTGAGACCACCCCGCCCCAGCAATGGTCCACTGGATCGACCTTCTTACCATTGTACAGCCGAGTCACCCTACCTCTGCTTCTGGAGCGTGACCTCTGCTTCTGGAGCGTGACTGTCTCGCCGTGCCGCAGGTGAAGGCCGGGGAGCCGTGGACGGAGGTCCCGGGGTCCGCCGTGCCACAGGTGAAGGCCGGGGAGCCGTGGACGGAGGTCTCGGTGGCCCGTCGGTTGCGAGAGTATCGGGCAGAACAACAGCTGTTCCGTGACGTCAGCTTCAAGACCATTGCCGGCTTCGGCCCGAACGGCGCCGTCATCCACTACCACGCCATTCCGCAGACAGACGCCGTTGTCGACACCTCCAACCTGCTGCTGCTCGACTCCGGAGGTGGGGTCGCCCGCCTGTCTGTCTCGAGGCAGTCGACCGCTGGGCTGTTTGTGAGACAACAGTTGGCTGTGTGTGTGGGGGGGGGGGAACAGTTGGATGTGTGTGTGGGGGGGGGGGGGCAACACTTGGTTGTGTGGGTGACACCAGTTGGCTGTGTGGGGACAACCGTTGGCTGTGTGGGTGACACCAGTTGGATGTGTGTGGGGGGGGCAACACTTGGTTGTGTGGGTGACACCAGTTGGCTGTGTGGGGGACAACCGTTGGCTGTGTGGGTGACACCAGTTGGCTGTGTGGGGGACAACAGTTGGCTGTGTGGGAGACAACAGTTGGCTGGGGTAGGGCTGTAGCCGGACTATAGCTGGCTGTGATAGGATATGATTGCTACAGGGCCGTGACCGGACTGTAGCTGGCTGTGGCAGGGCTGTGGCCAGACTATCACTGCCTGTGGCAGGGCTGTGGCCAGACTATCACTGGGTGTGGTAGGGCCGTGGTGGCCGTGATGCGGCTGTAGCGATGACCCTTGCGACGGCAGTAGCCGAAGTATGACTCGCCATTTTGTCTTGGCTCCATTTTGTCTTGGCCAAGTGGGTGCTTTCCTCATCGAAATTAGTTTTCCTTTGACCAAGTATGCCCGAATCTATGGCTACTTACTGATACACCCGAACAAAAATATCCCTGCCCCCTCCGGCTGTAGTTACTATTAATTTCTCTCCACTGCTAACTAATTTTATTGGTCACATAGTTGGGAAACTGCACCCTGCAGGTGGTTTCAGATAGTTTTATCCATAGTTAAGGCAGACTGAATAAAATTACATTTGTCCACCTTGGTAGTGAAAGTGAACCAATCAATTTCAGCTACCATGCAATGTTGGTAGGCCGAAGAGGCTTGCGATTTATTAATAAATTTGGCATGGCCATATTTATATTATCTGTTCTGTTTTATCCTCTTCTATATATTTTCTATTTTACCTGTACACATGCTTGCTGGAAACAGTCGTGACTAATGACGCTAGCTGAGGTGGCCAATGTTACGCCAAATGAGACACGAGAGAGACAAACAAGCTTTCGGGTGGGATATCTCTGAGAAATTGCAGACTGGAGGAGCTAGGAACCCCGGAAATCAGGCAATTTCAAATCAAATGTTCAGTGTGTTTGAAAAAGATCGTTTGAAATGGATGTGTAACATTGAATCGGGCAGCAATCGAAGGAACCTTAAAACTGGTTCCTTTTTCACAATATGTAAGTTTTTCTGCCAGTCGGAGAACACCATTTGTGGCCTCACTCCCGCCCTCACTGCCACTCACTCCCGAAATCTGGAGAGATCTACTTCTCATTTAATGACTGGTGGGAAGGTGAGCAGAGAGCAATATCTGAATGGAACCCCCTTTCTGGATGGTGTAACTGCTCCTTGCTGCCTGTATTCGAGAGATTACTGTATGTGAGCTGGTATGATATCGAGCAGGAGAGCTACAATGCCCAGAGCTCAAAGACAATGACAGAGCTCAAAGACTAGATGGAACTAATTGAAGAATTAGACGATGTACTCGTAAAAGTCCGACAATAGTATGACGTGATATTACTAGGTAGACATGCTTAGGTACACCAGTCAGAGATATCCAATGTGTAGGCAATTTCATTGTGGTTGGCATGCAAATTGTTCGCAATGTATGATCTACGTGCAAAGGCTTTAAAATGTAATCCACATGATTCGAGCCGATGATTTGCTTAATCCTTTTCCCCCGTTTGACCACAATTCCGGCTTTCCTGCCCCGCTGGTCGGCCGCTGGTAGGCTCACTGTGCGTCACGGCACATTCCACGACAAATATTGCCAAGATAGCTCTGTCCAGCGTCCATCGCGTGCCGTGTGGGTTTGGATTGATGACCGGTGTCCATCGCGTGCCGTGTGGGTTTGGATTGATGACCGGTGTCCATCGCGTGCCGTGTGGGTTTGGATTGAGGACCGGTGTCCATCGCGTGCCGTGTGGGTTTGGATTGATGACCGGTGTCCATCGCGTGCCGTGTGGGTTTGGATTGATGACCGGTGTCCATCGCGTGCCGTGTGGGTTTGGATTGATGACCGGTGTCCATCGCGTGCCGTGTGGGTTTGGATTGAGGACTGGTGTCCATCGCGTGCCGTGTGGGTTTGGATTGATGACCGGTGTCCATCGCGTGCCGTGTGGGTTTGGATTGATGACCGGTGTCCATCGCGTGCCGTGTGGGTTTGGATTAATGACTGGTGTCCATCGCGTGCCGTGTGGGTTTGGATTGATGACCGGTGTCCATCGCGTGCCGTGTGGGTTTGGATTAATGACTGGTGTCCATCGCGTGCCGTGTGGGTTTGGATTAATGACCGGTGTCCATCGCGTGCCGTGTGGGTTTGGATTGAGGACCGGTGTCCATCGCGTGCCGTGTGGGTTTGGATTGATGACCGGTGTCCATCGCGTGCCGTGTGGGTTTCGACTGAGGACTGGCAACAAGTATGGTGTACTTGGGGCAATGCGATGGTCTCGCTGCGGGGACCACTGGGCCCTCCATTACCGAGCATGCTGCTTCGTCCCTGTGCTGACCGTTGCCACCTCTTCACGGGATCTGCCCCTGCGTCCCAGAGTTGGCGCGTGAACCCCTGACTTCAGCGTGACACTCGTCCTGTCAGACTGCCGGCCGTGGCTGTCGTGACGTAACTGTGGACGCGAGGTGTGACGTAATCGCTGGCGTCCTCGTGTGCCGGGCAGGACAGTACCTGGACGGCACCACAGACGTGACGCGGACCATGCACTACGGCGAGCCCACCGACTTCCAGCGCGAGGCCTACACGCGTGTGCTGATGGGAGTCATTGACCTGGCCTCCCTGGTCTTCAAGAAGGGTGCCACCGACAGTCTGGTGAGGGCCGTCAGATGACTATATATATATAAATATATACATATACATATACATATATATATACATATACATATACATATACATATACATATACATATACATATACATATACATATACATATACATATACATATACATATACATATACATATACATATACATATACATATACATATACATATACATATACATATACATATACATATACATATACATATACATATACATATACATATACATATATATATATATATACATATACATATACATATACATATACATATACATATACATATGCAATGTATATGTATATGTATATGTATATGATTATACATATACATATACATATACATATATATATATATATATATACATATATATACATATATATATATATATATATATATATAAATACATATACATATACATATATATTTATATACATATATATATACATGTATATTTACATATATATATATATATATATATATATATATATATATATATATATATATATATATATATATATATATATATATATATATATATATATACATCAAAACATATAATATACATATATATATAATATAATATAAATATAAACATGTATATATACATATATATATATATATATATATATATATATATATATATATATATATATATATATATATATATATATATATATATATATATATATATATACATGTCATACTGTGCGCCTAACACCCAGTTTTACCTCTATTTTTGTGTGCGTCATTGGCAATTGTTACCATAGAATGTTCCCTTCGCCAGGGATGAGGGATTTATCTAACCTAAAGTTCCTGAGATAGGAAGCACATCACATTTAATTATCATGCATATATTTGTATCTTAATGAATAGTTGTTTCGCTGTTTTATTAGATACGTGTCGATGTTTAGGTGGACTTCTTGGCCCGTCGACACCTGTACGCCGTTGGTTTGGACTACCTGCACGGTACTGGCCATGGAATTGGTCTGTTCCTTCAGGTTAATGAAGGTGAGGCCGCCTTTTTTCCCCGATGGGAACTGTTCTCGATTGTGACGGCGATTCGCGCATACCAGAAACCGTGCGTGTATGCTGGCCAATGTGTCGGCGGTAGGAGCGGATAGTGTTTTATATTAGCTGGTGTCTCTTTTTCGAAAGTTATGATGGAAGATATGTAAAGAGGTGTGAACGTCATTACAATTACAGTGATTACAATGATAAAATTGGCATTTATCTAATGCAACTAGATGAATCTTGGAATCTCGCTACGCTATGGCACCGTATCATATTTGGAGACTGGGTGGGTCTGAGGAGCTCGCCACGTTATGGCTCCGTATCAGACTTGGAGGCTGGGTGGGTCTGAGGAGCTCGCCACGTTATGGCTCCGTATCAGACTTGGAGGCGTCACGACATGCACGAGGTAGATTTGGACATTCCGCAAACATCTCTGTATTGTGTAGTCGATGCATTGTTTAAATCAGAGCTTTTTTGTATACATATCTCGTCTAATCAAACCTTGGCATACACAACGCCCAACGAATCTTGGAAATACAACTAAAAATGGGGCACTTGCAGGTTTTGTAGCAGCCTCGTGTGGCCTTGCAGAGTCCTTTGCAGATATTGGGTTCATGTGCACTTACTTTACTTATCGCAAATAGTATTTACATGATGAAATGCAACTATGCGCAACGCATCGGGTTGCTTCGGGTTTTCCTTGTTTGCCAATTGCCAACTGCCAAGTTCCCAATTTCCCGTCCACTCCTAAGCGTGACAATCTGACAGGCGTGGGCGAGCCGCCTCGCCTCTGTGCTGTTATGTCACGCCCATGTCGTCTCTGCCAGAGGCACCGTACGTCGCAAAGCTTCCACTCAGAATTCATGTAGCTTTAAGGTGGACGGGGCCACTCATACTACCTGGTCAGTTATGACATACCACGCCCAGAATGCAGTGCCAGGTCCCCTGCTGAAGTCCGCGGCCGTGCAGAAAGCGAGTGCAACGACGTTAAGAAGCGTAAATTGCTCGATCCGCGTCCTGGATGCGGCTCTAGATATTACCCACACAACGTGGCAACAACCGGAGTGCTTGATGACGAGACGTCAATTGCTGTTCAAATGAAAACACTTCGTTTGCAAACACTTGGGCTATTGCATTCATTACTGTGATTGAGGCAATAGCCACATGAATCAGGTACCTGATGAATGCATCAGATACACCGATCATGGCAATAGCCGAAGCTCGGGTAGCTGCAACACAAATGGATGAATTGTAATATCAGCTCACGTTCTGCTACCGTCATGCACTTCCTGAATAGTTGATATGAGTTTTAAGATGTACACAGCACAACCATTTTGAGTCCTGTAGATATATAATGTTGATTTGGAAATATAAAATGTTGCCAGAGTTCAAGGTGCTAATCCATACAGCGTATGCAAAATAAGTAAGCTAAATAATGGCAGTGGCTCTTCGAAGATTGCTATTGTCCGTCCCATGCTTAGTCGCGTTAGTTATACTGGCATCGCAGGCGGAAAGCTGCCAACAAAGCTGTCGGTGCGAATACCCAGGTTGGAAATGCCGAAAGGCTCTATCGTTGATATGTCCCGTACGCAAAATAAGTCTGGGGAGTTGGTACTGCACCTGCATTATCCCTCTGAATCAAAACACATCTCCTTCAAACTATCGATATGCATCGGTATTGGGACTCATATTTTGTTTAGTATTTCAATATCAGTTCAGTTGCCCATTATTTGGGACGACAATTAAATCAAAGCTTCGCAATTACTCTGTTTCTGTCCGCATGACTGTCTGTTCTCACTGTAGTTGCGCATCAAACCAGCTGGGCAGTTGATAATCGTGTTGCAATGCTGTCCACAGCTTCCATTCAACTGCGGGTGTACCAGAAGGAAGAGCACATCATTGAAGAGGGCATGTTCTTCTCAAACTGTTGAGAAACCTGACCGACACTGTTGTCTTATCGCAGACTTGTGTGCAGCACCCGTGCATGTAATGAAGCTGCGCGTTAACAGTGTTAAATATGTCATTGTGTGTATCATCCGATGAGATGGACATATTTTGAACTAGTTTCGTATGGGGTGGGGGTGGGGCAATGTGGAAATTGAATCCCTATTAAAGAACTATTCTGATCTATATCGCTATGTGCGTGTGGATTATTCCATGCCAATATTTTCTTGATGAAACACGTCTAGAATTCGGCATATTTGATGGTCCGTGCGAATTTTGATTTGCAAATAATCATTTTCTGGCTGTCAACTGCCAGAATATTATCTCATGCTTGTGACAATGTCTGTGTGGCGAATAATTCCGAACAGTCATTAGTGAGCCTATGTTTTTTGATGATTAACTGGTTCCCGCTTGGTGTAATTTGATGCAGCTGGCAACGGCATCAGCCACTGGTAGTCTTGTGTGCTTCCACCTCTGGTTTTCTGGTATTTAACACAGGTTTTCCAACAGAGTTGAATTATTGGCGGTCCCACCCAGTGGCGTCGCCACGAAATTCTTTCGGGGGGGGGGGGGCAATGTTGGAAGGGGGCCTCCTGCTCCCCGAAAGGGGGCCTCCTATTGTTTTTTAGGCTCTTGGTATGGTTCAAGAATGGGAACTATGATTTCATGTTGATGTCTTGTTTGTTCTTGGCAAGGTGCATCATTTACGCAAAACGCAATAGCAATAGTCTTCTTTTTTCGCTGAGAACTGAGCCATGCCAGGGTATAAATAAGTAAATGTGGACAAATACCTAAGTGCCAAAACAAACCAATGTCTTAATGCTTTCTCGACCAGAAGAATCTTCCCGCTGGCCTCTAGATTCCAGCGAGCTGGCGGGGCTGGTGCTGAACATATCCTAAAGATATCTCCCATTGATCAACCCACTTCTATGTCCACCAAGTCTAATTGAATATTGCTAGATTCATCACTACTGTTAGTCATTCCAACCAGCTTGATGTTATAAGTAAGCTTAAACGATCATCTCCCAGTCCTAGGACGACAATTTCGCGAAGGTGACAACGAGAAGTGGATTGAATTGGTTTTCTTATTGCCATCTTAGGGATTTATTCATTTTTAAAAAAACATTCGGTGCTGGCTGCAAGGCACCTGGCACACAAGCTAAAATAATAAATCCTCAGCGAATAAATTCACGGCAAGAACAAGCATTGAACAACAGTGAATAAATGACAATGAAGCAATGCAACAATGGCAATGCATAAATAATGCAAAACCTTCAAACTTCACGCCGTCACGCCCATGGTTTTCGCTGTGCTGCACCGATTTGTAGATGACGTCGTTGAGAAAGTATTGAAGCTGGGAAGCTCTAATCATGCAGGCTGTAATTACAGAAGACAAGTTTGTAGGAAGAAAATGTATTTAAAAAGATCATTCCTCCCAATTTGTATGGGGCATCGGTGTCGTTTTGTATGCTTGTGAGGGGGAATTTGCCCCTTCAATGTTGGCTTTGCCCCATGTTTCTGAAAATCATTGGGAGACCAGTGGCGTACCTATATTTGCGTCAAGGGGGAGGGGAAGCGTATTTGGAGGGGGTCCACCTACCCCGTTAAAACGTCCTTGGATTTCGACCACTATTTTGTCAAAGGGGACCTTTTTAAATAAAATAATTAGTGATCAACTGAATTGTCCTATAGAGGGGCCTAATCAACCACTATCGTTTCTGATTCATCGGATTTAAACCCTAACTCCCCCACCCTTTTATAATGTTTTATTTTGGTATCCCTGGAAAAGTCACCTCACACTGCTGAAATTACACCTATACGAATCACTTCAAAATGTAAAATTTCCAAATTTCAGACATTCCAGTTCATAGCGCCCGGTCGCCACGACGCCAACGTTCGTGCACATGCACATCCATCTTGCGCATTCGGCGCATTCGCTACACTTCGTGCGATGCTACGGTTCTGCTAGGCCTCCTACGTTTTGCTAATTGCTGCCACATGATAGACTTGCGCCATATTTGACGTGATGGAATGCTTCGTATGGACGTTCGCTGCGAAAATTCGATGAATTAAATTCGATCATTAGTTCCCTACTTCCAACATTTTATGGTGGTTAAGAAATGCGGATACCCGCTGAGCTTTGATGCACCTCATATCTTTGATTAAATATGCTCCCAGATTGGCTACCGAGCCGAGGCCATGCCTGAGTGTTCTTTTTTGGACTCGTTTCGTCTTTCTTCGTCTACCGATGTGTCTTAGGGCTTCAATCCATTTGTGTTAGGAGCCCCACACATTTTCGAAACCCCTGCTCGTTTTAGGGTTTTGTTGCTTTTTGTGCACCCATGATTTTTTTAGGTGTCTGGGCGCTTTCAAAGATCCCGATGTATTTATTTAGTGCTCGGTCTTTTTGTTCGTTTTGGGAACATGCTGCTTTCTGCGGCCCCAGCCTCTTTTTCAGGCCATTGTGCGGTCGCATGGCCCCTGTGTGCCTTGAGAGCTTCCGGTGTATTTTTTTTTAGAGCTCCCGGTATGTTTATTTAAGGCTGCAACGCATGTTTTCAGGCCCTGTCGCTTTTTGCGAGACTGTGCGCTTTGGAGGGCCACTTGCACTTTCTGCCCCCGTTGTGCTTTTAGGGACCCGCTGTGTTTATTTGGGCCTTCTGACGCACATTTGTGAGGCCCCAGTACAATTTTGGGGCTTCGGTGCGATTTGTCTGGGTCCCAGCGCGACTTATCGCGCCCAGGCGCGTGGTTCCGGGGACCCAACGCCAGTGTCCTGGGCTCAACGCGATTTTTGTGGATCTGTTCTGAATTTTCTTTAAAGTGCGAATCCCGGCCTGTTTTTCGAGCCCCTGGCGCCATGATTTTGTATCTGACCTCGATTTTTTCGAGCCCCGGTATGTTTTTCTGGGCCTTACGCGATTTGTGAAGGCATCTGATGATATGCTCGGTGCTCCAGAGCCATTTTCCTGACCGGGACAGTTATTTTTTGGAATCCCTCCATATTTTGGAAGGCTCCGGCTTGATTTTTTGGGGGATACCGATGCGATTTTTAGGGTCACACTGTGCTCATATGGTGTCCTAGAGGCCAATTTTTTGGAGCCCCGACGTGAATGTTTGATGCCCAGACCAAATTTTTGGGACTACCGATGGGAATTGTGGGTCCCGAACGCGATATTTGGGGAACCGGTTCGAGTTTGCGGGACGCATTGTACTTAGCTGTGACCCCAACGCGATCTTGGCGGTTCCTGTTGCAGATTTTCGGGCCTCGGAGCGAGTTGTCTGGGCCCGCCATATTTATCGGGTCAACCCCCTACGCGAATTATGGTGGACCGGCGCGAATTTGTGTGGCCCCAGCGCGACTTTTTGGGGCCCCAGCACGATTCTTGGGAGCTTATCCCTCTTAGGAGGGAGGGGACATTTGCCCCTTTGATATGCCACTGCGGCCACCGAGGGAGTTTTGTTTTCAGTCGATGGCACCTTTCGGAGTGTAAAAGCACTTCGGGTAATTTTTCCCGGACCTGTTCTTAATTTGCCGGTGCTTGGGTCGTTTCGATAGAGTCTCGGTGTGAACTTTTCGGACGTCGAGTTCTATCTTTTTAAAGGTCCTTATGTGATATTTTTGGGTCGCGGTACGATTCTTCGGTCTCCCGGTGCGATTTTTTAAAATTAAGTTAATTAATTTTCAAAAGTTTTTTCCGGTGCCCAACGGGCTTTGGGGGGACTGACCCGATTTTTGAGGCCGTAGAGTGACATTCCGGTTGATAATTGATTTGTTAGGGCAGCTGCAACTTTTGGGGCCTGGCGCGAACTTTTGGGCACCCAGTGTGATTTTCAAGGGCTGCGACGCGACTTTTTTTTAGTCCAATGTAACCTTTTGTGTCCCGACGTCATTTGTTTGGATTCCTAGCGCGAGTTTTAGCGACCTCGACAATTTTTGGGCGTCCAACACGTTTTGGAGGCTTTTGGCATCATTGTTGGGGCCCCAGAGTGATTATCTATGCCCGGGTTGTTTTTCGTCGCCCCGGCTTCATTTGTGTCCCAATGAGACTATTATTGAACGGTACGACCTGTCGTGCCCCTAGCGTGATCTTCATGATCCGGAGACAATGAGAGACGGGGGCCGTGAGACTGGGGGGGGGGCAGTTTCACGGCAGGAGGGGCGACTTCCTCTCTGCCCCCCCCCCCGGTGGCGACGCCCCTGGTCCCACCATCACTGAGGGAACACAGAAGCCAGAAAGATACCAGCCCTGAAAGAGCTCCTGCGGATTTTGATAATTATTCCTCTTGCTGATGATTATTGGTGATAGCTGAGTAGCGATAAATCATAGCCGATAACTGATTGATGACTTAATTACCTGATGGGTGACTGATGGCGAAGGGGAGTGAATCAATATCACACCCTTCCTCGATAACAAAAAAAAATAAAGGCCTCATTTTATGGTCGAAATAAACTTACGTTTTCACGCATACGCTTGGTGAAATCTTGTCTTTTTTTTTCTTTTGTGAGGGTCATCGTGTAATATTTATTTGTTTTAAGTGTTCCTTGCCAGAGCGCTAAGCAATTTATATAACATGAGTGAGGATAGCTGGTAATGACCGCTGATGGTGGATGGTCACATGTGATGGCTGATAATGACTGAATATGACTGAGGCGGTCGGGTCTGGCTTCGTTGCTGACGTCACCGCCCGGCTGCCCAGAGCCTGGCTACTACGAGGACGGCCAGTTCGGTATCCGACTGGAGACCATCATGTTCGCCAAGCCTGCCGATGATCTGGTACACAACTTCACCGGTCCGTACCTGCAGTTCGAGGCCGTCTCGCTGGCGCCGTTCGAGCCACGCCTGATCAAGCTGGAGCTGCTCAGCGATGACCAGGTGGGCGGCTGTAGGAGCAAGCAAGCGCCCTCCCCCCCACCATTGAACCCCACGCATTCCAGCAGTGTGGTGCTAGGAGCTTAATTGGCGCGTGAGCTCCCTCTGGATACCGGAGCAGACGTTTGGGACACTTCGGTGATATGCGTAGTTCATTCATCAGTGGAAGGCTTCATTAGAGGCAATCCACAGGCGGGGCAAAGACGCGGGCTGTAGGGTTTCTGTGCTGCGGATACAGGATCTCGTATCACGGGTTTTCGGTGGAGAACCTGTGGACCGCACGCGACTGTTCTCTCTCGGCAGCCCGTGGAAGGGTCAGAACTGGGTCTCAAGGTTATGGGGGTCATCGGGGGTCACAAGGTTGTACAGTGTAGCTCGCCGTGCGGGCGCTCGAAGCACCGCCACGCAACCTTTTCTTTGAGCGAAGATTACGAGTAATTCAGAAGACATATTGGGGTGATACTTTTTTCCTAATACACAGAGGTCTAATCCTGAGTTGGCTGGTAAGTAGTCGAAACGGAACGAAAGATTCCGAGAGTTTCGAACGCGTGACTTTTTTTTGTAGGATGCACCGCGGTAGGATCGCAATGGGCTTTAAAAGACTTGGCCGGCCCTTGCTCCCAGTGGTCTCGTCACGGGTCACGTGATGTTCCCAGTCCTCACGAGAAGTTCTGTCCGGCCCTTACTCCCAGTGGTCTCGTCACGGGTCACGTGACGTCCCAAGTCTTTACGAGCAGTCCTGCCCGGTCCTTGCTCCCAGTGGTCTCGTCACGGGTCACGTGACGTCCCCAGTCCTCACGAGCAGTCCTGCCAGTGGCCGTCACCGCTCGCGTCACCAGCTGAGTGACTCCCTCTGTCACGTGGTCAGTGGGGTGACTGTCGCGGCGGTGCTTCCTCAGCTGGACTGGTTGAACGCCTACCACCAGCGCGTGCGTGACGAGGTGGGACCCGTACTGCTGGAGCAGGGTCGGACCAGTGGTCAACAGTGGCTGCTGAAGAAGACCGAGCCCCTCCAGCGGCAGGTCAAGGTCAGTCGCCTGAGTCAACCGGCAGCACTGGGTCTCTATGCTCCCAGCACTGGATCTCTATGCTCGCTGCACTGGGTCTCCATGCTCCCAGCAATGGGTCTCCATTCTTCCAGCACTGGGTCTCTATGCTCCCAGCACTGGGTCTCCATGCTGCCCAAAAGGACGAAACTCTTCCGGCGGAACAGGGAAGGGGAGTACGTTCCACCCTTCCCTTCCCACCCAGTCGATGCTCCTGTGCAGTGTGAGCCTGCGGGCCATCGAATAAAGTCGGTCTGTGCAGGAATCGCCCACAGCTCTGTCACACTGAGCCTTCACTTCATTCTCCTTCGCAGACGTCATAAGTGTCTCGTCTGCATACGTGCTGTGAAATATCTCCGATGTGGAATGTTCACGTGTGATCGATGCGGTCGTCAACCCCGGAGATGTAGCAAACACGAGGTGTTAGCTACATCTTACATGTAGCTAACATTCTTATCCATCCTTGTTTTTTAAGGGCCATATCGGCGAGTGGTCTCCGATTGCTCATTCAGGTCATGGTCAAGGTATCAAGGTCCTGGAGCTGGGACAGATTGAACTCTGGTCACGTCCTTGTCTGAACGCAGTTATTAAAGGTCCATTGAGGAATTTATTGGTAGCAGACCGTGAACGAAGCAGTCTAAAGCTAAGCATCTGTGCATAAATAAATGAAAACGAAAAAGAACTGACAAAAAGTTGGGCCACCAGTCCGACGCGATAAATATAATTCGCAAATACGTTTGGGGAATAACTATTACTAATTTATTTTCCTAAAGAAAGATCGTGCCGTATGCAATAATAATTCATGGACTCTAATGGTGATCAGTTTCAAGTGAATGTCGAAGTCATGTTGATGTATCACCCGAAACGTCCCAGCAGTACACGCTACAGGCGCTCTTGAAGATGACATACTATTTATTACGAAGGAGAAACGGCTAAATCGGGACTTGCACAAGAATATATTTTCTCGCTGATCTCGCTCTTGTTTGATCAGTCGCGGAATTTCACTAAGCAATTTCGCCTGTAAAAATTAGCAACGTAAAACATCAGAAATGGCTGGTTAGATGGACAAGATTCCAATAGATCGCAATGTGCCCAGTAATTCTAAAGTTCAATGATTGAGCCACGTCAAGTCGCTTACCTCCTCTCCATCGAGCACAACTGATCCTCCTCCACTACGAGAGATTGGGAATTATGCCCGCACTGGAAGGGATATTAAGTGTTGCAAGCCGTGGTGTAAGTGGACAGTGCTGTAAGCCATGGTGAGTGGACAGTGCTGTAAGCCATGGTGAGTGGACAGTGCTGTAAGCCATGGTGAGTGGACAGTGCTGTAAGCCATGGTGAGTGGACAGTGCTGTAAGCCATGGTGAGTGGACAGTGCTGTAAGCCATGGTGAGTGGACAGTGCTGTAAGTCGTGGTGAGTGGCCAGTGCTGTAAGCATTGGTGTGAGTAGCCAGTGATGTAAGCCGTGCTGTGAGTAGCCAGTAATGTGAGCCGTGGTGTGAGTGGCTAGTGATGCGAGCCGTGGCGTGAGTGGCCAGTGATGTGAGCCGTGGCGTGAGTGGCCAGTGATGTGAGCCGTGGTGTGAGTGGCCAGTGATGTGAGCCGTGCTGTGAGTGGCCAGTGATGTGAGCCGTGGTGTGAGTGGCCAGTGATGTGAGCCGTGGTGTGAGTGGCCAGTGATGTAAGCCGTGCTGTGAGTGGCCAGTGATGTGAGCCGTGGTGTGAGTGGCCAGTGATGCGAGCCGTGGTGTGAGTGGCCAGTGATGTGAGCCGTGGTGTGAGTGGCCAGTGATGCGAGCCGTGGCGTGAGTGGCCAGTGATGTGAGCCGTGGTGTGAGTGGCCAGTGATGCGAGCCGTGGTGTGAGTGGCCAGTGATGCGAGCCGTGGCGTGAGTGGCCAGTGATGTGAGCCGTGGTGTGAGTGGCCAGTGATGTGAGCCGTGGTGTGAGTGGCCAGTGATGTGAGCCGTGGTGTGAGTGGCCAGTGATGCGAGCCGTGGCGTGAGTGGCCAGTGATGTGAGCCGTGGTGTGAGTGGCCAGTGATGTGAGCCGTGGTGTGAGTGGGCAGTGATGTGAGCCGTGGTGTGAGTGGCCAGTGATGCGAGCCGTGGTGTGAGTAGCCAGTGATGTAACCGTCAAACCTGTGATGGAGCCGTGGCGTATGGCCAGTGATGTGAGCCGTGGTGTGAGTGGCCAGTGATGCGAGCCGTGGTGTGAGTGGCCAGTGATGTGAGCCGTGGTGTGAGTGGCCAGTGATGCGAGCCGTGGTGTGAGTGGTCAGGGATGTAAGCCGAGGTGTGAGTGGTCAATGACGTGAGCGCTGCCGCAGGCGTGCCCGGCATAGGGGGCGACCATAGGGGGCGACCGGCGACGGGCCGAGTGTAGTGCCGGCGACAGTGGCGGCCCTCCTGGTGACTGCAGCGGCAGTCACCTGGCGTCTGACCTGATGTGGTGACGACAGAAGCGGTAGTCACCTGGCGTCTGACCTGATCTTGTGACAACTGCAGCGGTAGTCACCTGGCGTCTGACCTGATCTTGTGACAACTGCAGCGGCAGTCACCTGGCGTCTGACCTGATGTGGTGACGACAGCAGCGGTAGTCACTGGCGTGACCGATCGTGACGAGCGGTAGTCACTTGGCGTCTGACCTGATGTGGTGACAACTGCAGCGGTAGTCACCTGGCGTCTGACCTGATCTTGTGACAACTGCAGCGGTAGTCACCTGGCGTCTGACCTGATCTTGTGACAACTGCAGCGGTAGTCACTTGGCGTCTGACCTGATGTGGTGACGACAGCAGCGGTAGTCACCTGGCGTCTGATGTGGTGACGACAGCAGCGGTAGTCACCTGGCGTCTGACCTGATGTGGTGACGACAGCAGCGGCAGTCACCTGGCGTCTGACCTGATGTGGTGACGACAGCAGCGGTAGTCACCTGGCGTCTGACCTGATGTGGTGACGACAGCAGCGGCAGTCACCTGGCGTCTGACCTGATGTGGTGACAACTGCAGCGGTAGTCACCTGGCGTCTGACCTGATGTGGTGACAACTGCAGCGGCAGTCACCTGGCGTCTGATGTGGTGACGACAGCAGCGGTAGTCACGGCGCACCGGCGACGACAGTGGCGTGACCTGATGTGGTGACAGCAGCGGCAGTCACCTGGCGTCTGACCTGATGTGGTAACGACAGCAGCGGCAGTCACCTGGCGTCTGACCTGATGTGGTGACGACAGCAGCGGCAGTCACCTGGCGTCTGACCTGATGTGGTAACGACAGCAGCGGCAGTCACCTGGCGTCTGACCTGATGTGGTGACGACAGCAGCGGCAGTCACCTGGCGTCTGACCTGATCTGGTGACAACTGCAGCGGCAGTCACCTGGCGTCTGACCTGATCCTGACAACTGCAGCGGTAGTCACCTGGCGTCTGACCTGATTTGTGACAACTGCAGCGGTAGTCACCTGGCGTCTGACCTGATGTGGTGACAACTGCAGCGGTAGTCACTTGGCGTCTGACCTGATGTGGTAACGACAGCAGCGGCAGTCACTTAGCGTCTGACCTGATGTGGTGACGACAGCAGCGGTAGTCACCTGGCGTCTGACCTGATCTTGTGACAACTGCAGCGGTAGTCACCTGGCGTCTGACCTGATGTGGTGACAACTGCAGCGGTAGTCACTTGGCGTCTGACCTGATGTGGTAACGACAGCAGCGGCAGTCACTTAGCGTCTGACCTGATGTGGTGAAAACAGCAGCAGTAGTCACCAGGCGTCTGACCTGATGTGGTAACGACAGCAGCGGTAGTCACCTGGCGTCTGACCTGATGTGGTAACGACAGCAGCGGCAGTCACCAGGCGTCTGACCTGATGTGGTTGACCACTGCAGCGGCAGTCACCTGGCGTCTGACCTGATGTGGTAACGACAGCAGCGGCAGTCACCAGGCGTCTGACCTGATGTGGTTGACCACTGCAGCGGCAGTCACCAGGCGTCTGACCTGATGTGGTTGACCACTGCAGCGGCAGTCACCTGGCGTCTGACCTGATGTGGTGACAGACGGACGTTACGTGACCTGTTCAGTCTGAACGTACGCGACTTGGTCAGTCTGACCGTGCATTCTGGTCAGTCTAGCCTTGAATGATATGGCTATTCTGACTCCGCGTGATTCGCTTATCCTAATCTTATTGTGTTTGTTTTGTTTGTTTGTTTGTTTGTTTTGTTGGATTAGGCGCTTCGGCCTACTCAGGCCATTTCGCGCCGTTTATATCAAATGAATTAGGTATTAAATCGCAAAAGTCAGTCTATAATTCCTGGAACAATTTGGTTTCTCGTAGAAAATTGAAAAGTAGCTTGATAAGAAATGGGTGATCGTCCCCCAACAATGAGGGCAAAGAGAATGGAATGTTGTGTGTGTGGCAGTAATCGATAAGTTGTTTTCTAGGGCCATGGTATTGCGGGCAGTGTAGTAATATATGTGGGACTGTAATATGAGTGTTACATGATGGGCATGAAGGCCGAGGTGAAGCAGAATAAATAAATGTATGTGCGAGGTAAGTGTGTCCTATGCGGATGCGCGATAGGACTTTTTCTTCGTGGCGGTTGATTAGAAATGATGGCGTCCGAATATCGATGACTGGTTTAATGCTCCGTAATTGCGTATGGTTTGTACTTTGTGTCTAGGTTTGGTTCCAAACATGCCGAATGTTCTGTCGTACTGTTGATTTAATGGCGTAAAAATGTGGTTGAATTTCTGTGATGTGTGGTAATTGTAATGATTGTTTTGCGAGATGATCTGCTTCCTCGTCTCCTGGGATGCCGCAATGACTGGGCACCCACAGGAAACGGACCTTCACGATGAAGTGTTTGTAGTGATTCATAAATATAAATATGGCAATGATGTGAAAAAGAAAGTGACGAAAGAGATTGTAAAACAGATTTGGAGTCGGAACAAATGATGACGCTGCGCATGGGGTGACAGAGAAAACGGTTGCGAATATAACGGAGGGCAATGAGGATGGCATGTAATTCAGCGATGAAAATTGATGTTCCGCTTGGTAATCGATGTTGTTTTTTGTATGTTTCAGAAACTACGGCATTTCCTGTAAGGTTAGCATCTTTCGAACCGTCTGTAAAAACAAAAGGAACATGGTAATAACGAGACCGAATTTGGTGAAATTTTTGTTTGATATATTCCGGACAAAGCTGTGATTTTGGAGTCGTGGTGAGGTAGAAAATGTGTCGTTCGGCCATCTGCCACGGTGGTGTAGTTGGTGGAGAAAGAGAAGTAATGGGTGGAATAGTGAAGTGCAGTTGTTCAGAAAATGTTTTTACCCGAGAAGCTATAGTGAGTCCAGTTCGCTTTTCGGCTGGACCTAAATAATGATGATGTAAATTTGGGAGAAGTTGCAATGATGTGTGTCGGGTGGTTTGCATGAAACTGAATTTTGGAGGCGTATCTAAGTGTTTGTTGCATTCGGCGGAGAGCTAAAGGAGGAATTCCCGATTCGGCTTCTAAAGAGATGATGGGTGAAGTGGTCATTGCACGAAGTGCGATACGGAAAAATGTATTTTGAATTGTGTCTAAAATGTGTAAGGAGGATGGGCTGGCACCAGCATAAACTACTGAGCCATATTCAATGATGGGGAGTACTAAGGATTTATATAGTTGTAAAAGAGTGTGACGATCGGCTCCTAAGGGGGTGGAGGTAATGCAGCGAAATAAATTTAGTCGGCGAAAACATTTGTTCTGTATGTGTTTCATGTGATGATGCATGGAAAGCCTACGATCAAAGATTACACCAATAAATTTAAATGAATGTACAAAAGGTATGTCATTTTGTCCAAGGTGAAGTTGTGTATCTGGGTTTGGGCAGGGAGTGCATTTGCTAAAAATCATGGTTGCAGATTTGGGGGCCGAAAAATTGAAACCGTATTT
>JAOTOM010000938.1:0-51868 GCA_034440615.1 Ashinkailepas kermadecensis | reverse complement strand
CGTTTTCAGTGCTCAATTGTTGCGCTCACATGCATATTGTTCGCTTTACTGCCGAATTCGTCCAGAATATACGCGATTTTCAGTGGCACGGAATCCGCCCCTGACCTATTTTCACGTCCAAAATCAAGGTCCAAAACAGAGTACAAATAGCATTAGTGTTTACAAGAAATGGACGCGTACAGATGCTGGTGTTGCATACCTGGCACCATGCAAACCCCAGCTGCCATGCAGCCCCGTCGCTGAGGGGCACTGATTCCGACTCACCAAGATGACCAAGCGCCGCAAAAGCGCAGTACACTCAGCGGCCGCTTGTACACTCAGCGCCGTGGACGCATTCAGTCCGCCGCTTTGTTGGATGATGGTTCGGTGCTTGAGACATCTGGCCCAGCTACAGACCAATTATAGGCTACTTTAACACATTGTCTTCAATAGGTACCTACTTATTGTATATCCCAATATTCGCCAATGTCCAAGACAACGCTTAGCACAGTGGAAGTACATATATTCTGTCACTCCGTAAGTACCGACATACCGGCAGAAGTAATTATATTTTCGACGCAACCACTTTCGATAAACCCTCGTACGTCATGCGTAACGTCGTCTGTTTTGCGGCGCGAGGAATATGCTTTTGACAAACCCTCGTATGTCCATCGTCCCTACCAGTTCTTAAAGGTTTTATGTAAATAAGCCTCAATCAATAACTACAAAATCTTATTTCAAATTCTTTATACTGAGTAAACAATTTTATTTTCAAACGATAATGAAATAATAAAATTATCTCAATTATGATTAACTTTGAAGATAGGCTAATATAAACTTGAAGATATGCATAGTTGCCAGATATGCGGGAGTGTAGAACAATGCCAGTTCTTAAAGGTTTTTTGAAAATAAGCCTCAATCAATAACTACATGTTATTTCAAGTTCTTTACACTGAGTACAGAATGCTATTTTCAAATGATAATGAAATAATCCAATTATCTCAATGACGATTAACTTTGAAAATAGGCTTATTTTAACCTGAAGATTTGGATAGTTGCCAGATATGCGGGAGTGGACCCCCTGTGACTGACCTCTGCCCGGCCCGCCGCGCAAATTTATACCACCCGTCGGCCGTCTGACAGATCTGTACACTTAGCAGATGGCAACAGGTTGCGCACACACACTGTCGCGCGGCATACACTGTCGATCGTCTTCCATTTTTCCATCATCCCGTTTTACATTTTATCGTTTATCGTGCATAATTTTTGGAACTTGCGATAAGTGGATGAGCGATAATTTTGAAAATTTAGCGATAAACGATAACGATAACCGATTTACTTAACAGCGATAATTATCGTTTATCGTTTATCGCTCATCCTATCGCATGCGGAAACCACTGAATAATAATAGCTGCACATATAATTTAATAGCTTTTCGCAAAGCACGAGCGCTCGCCAGACGCACTATCGCCGAGGCGAAACGAGACTCGTGGAAATCCTACGTAAACACGTTAAATCGCTCCACGTCACTGTCTACTGTATGGTCCCGCATTAAACGTTTCTCTGGAAAACACGCCTCAGTCCCTCTTCCTGTCCTGCACATGGCAGGTCAGGACATCATCGACCCGGGAGAAGTGGCTGACGAGATAGGACGGGCTTTGTCCGCACGCTCGGAAAATACAAGTAACGAGCGTTTTTGGTACATAAGGATCGGTGCGAGGCAAGTCCTCTTGACTTCTCCACCACAGACGTTTTGCAGTATAATATATCATTTTCAATTTCCGAACTAACTGCAGCAATCGGTACACTCAAGAGTGTGGCAGAGGGTCCGGACACTCTGCACAACGATATTATAAAACGTTTACCAGCTGCTGCTTTAGAAACACTTTTGAAAACCTTAAATGGAATGTGGACATCAGGCACATTTCCACCCTCGTTGCGGGAGGCAATTATAGTGCCCATACGTAAACCAAATAAATCTGGCAGTGACCCACTACACTACCGTCCCATCTCGCTGACTTGCTCCCTGTGTAAACTGTTCGAAAAAATGGTGAATGTTCGATTGATGTGGTTTTTAGAACATAACAATCTCCTTACTGTGATACAGAGTGGCTTCCGAAAACACCGTAGCACACTTGACCACATTCTAACACTAGACTCCGTTGTGCGCTATGGGTTCATGAAACGCCACCATACAGCTGTAATATTTTTTGACATTGCCGGCGCATATGACACGGCGTGGCGTCACGGTATTCTGATGAAGCTCCACAATATGGGCGTCAGAGGCTCCATGGGTGTCTTCTTGTCCAATTTTTTATCTTCCAGAACGTTTCGCGTCAGAATAGGAAACTCCCTATCTGGCACTTTTTCACAAGTCAACGGAGTCCCGCAGGGGAGCGTACTGAGCGTAGCATTGTTTGCCATTTCTATCAACGACGTGGGTACCTCGCTGCCGACTTCCGTAGGGAAAGCGCTTTTCGTTGATGATTTCGCCATATGGTTCTCTTCACGCTCGGTGCACACGGTCGAGAGACAACTCCAGATGGCTGTCCAGAAGGTGCAGGGCTGGTGCAACAAAACCGGTTTCGCTATGTCTACATCGAAAACCACCGCTGTCCACTTCTGCCGCAAACGCTCTTGTAATGACCCCATGATTATGCTGCACGGACGCCATATCCCATTCAAGCCAGCCGCCAAGTTCCTAGGTATATGGATGGACCGCCGACTAACATACAGCACTCACATCAATGATCTTGTACAAAAATGTGCCAAACGACTTCAGGTGATGAGCACTGTCTCCAGATGCTCGTATGGAGCGGACAGGTCTATCTTACTTCTTATGTACCGATCGCTAGTACGCTCTAAAATTGACTATGGATGTTTTATTTATGACGGAGCGTGTGTCACAACGAAACGCCGTCTGGACGTCATACACAATACAGCCCTTCGTGTTGCTACTGGAGCTTTCCGTACTTCTCCAGCCGGTAGTCTAATGGCCGAGACCGATGAACCCCCCTTGCGTTACGCCGTATGCTAATGGGAGCTAGATATGCATGTAAGGTCGCACAGAACCGGAAACATCCAGCATATAAATGGATATTTTCGAAGTCATTACTGCCACGTCGGTCAACCAGCAATCAGCGTGGCTTGCCTTTTTCTTGGCGCATGGCTTCTATCTTCCGTAAATGCAATATTAGACCAAGCTCTATGACACGTGCTTTCACCCCGAGCATCCCCCCTTGGAAGGATGTCCCAGTGCAGACTGACCTCACTTTGTCCCATTCAAAGAAGGTAAATGTAACCTCCGAAGAATTCCGCATGCTTGCGTTAGAAAAACTACACCAGTACCGTGAGTTCTCCCGCATCTACACAGACGGCTCAAAGTCTCTTTCCGGCGTGGGATGCGCGTATGTTGGTCGACGTGGTATTGGTTCCTTCTGTTTACCGAAGCAGGCGTCAATATTTACCGCTGAACTTTACGCCATTTTGCAATCTCTTTATCATATTCAGTATCACCAGTCCATTAATCACGTCGTTTTTACTGACTCCTGAGTAGTCTCTGTGCAATGAAGTCTTTTAACCCGGAAAACAGGCTTGTGCACAGGATTCTTTGCGTCGTCAAATCCCTAACTACTATCGGAAAAAACGTCGTATTCTGCTGGATCCCCAGCCATGTTGGACTCGCAGGTAATGAAGCTGCCGATATAACCGCTAAGCACGCAATCAGTAATGGCCGTGAAGTTCGTCTGCGTCTTCCTCCAAGTGATATATACCCCTCCATTCTATCACATATACGGTCCGAATGGCAACGAACCTGGAACTCCAAACCTAGTAAGTTGAGGGTTATAAAGCCGGTACTGGGTATATGGCAGTCCTCACACCGGACCTCGCGACGGGAGGAAGTAACGCTCTGCCGATTGAGGATTGGCCATACATTCGCAACACATAGCTATATACTGACCGGTGATGACCAACCTTTATGCCCACGCTGTTCGGACCCGCTTACTGTGTATCATGTTTTAGTAGATTGTGTACTACTGGACCCTCTCCGACGCCATATTTTAGGACGAGTAAACATCGACACTTTACGAATGTTACTAAACAATGACTCTGAGGTTGTATCGTCTGGATACATTTTTACTTTTCTTCAACAAGCACGTTTTGATGTAGTATATCGCCGCCCCTGAAGACTATTAATTACTGACTACTATAGGAGCATAATAGATTAACTATCAACACAGTTATGGGCGCAAAATGACCTTTGCAGTCGACGCGCCCCTAAACACCAATTCATCATCATCATCATCCGCCTTCTCAACACTGGTCACAAGACCACTACAGAGACTGAACATCACGAGTGGTGGCCTGAGGTACCACATGTGCCTCCGCATGACGCCGAGGGCTGCGTCCGCCACCTCACCGTCCACATACCTGTAGCGCACCAGGTCCTGGTACAGGCGGAGGTCATTGGCGGGAGCGTCAGCCGCCACAGGCGCGCGGAACCAGGCATTCACATACAACAGAAGGAGGAATTGAGCCATCCTCTCCAGTTTCGCCACCATCACTTCGTCGTAGCCCAGCTGGTCCGAGAATATGTACATCTTGATGAAGAAAAGCATCTGAAACAGCCAAAAACTCCACAGTGATACAGCATTTCAGAGAAAAATCAATCATCGTACCTCGCCATGATACGCGTCGCACTTAACGCCATGTGAACGACCGTACACAATTGAATACAATTTGCACTCGTAGTTGATCGCTAGAGTTGCGGCCGATGACTGCATTTTGTTTGCTGGTAGTATCGATACGATTCCATCCAACTCCCCAGCTCTCACCTTCGCCATCCAGCGTGCCTGGTGGTAGACTCGAGGGCGGCTGAACCTCTCCCCTCTTGGAGGCTGGGCGCCCAAAGCGATCAGAGATAGTTCCGCCAACTCCCTGTAGTCTCCTCTGTCGAAGCCCGTGTTGGCGTTCGACAGCGACGTCAGGTATTCCACCACGGCGGTTCTGAGCTCAAGCAGCCACGGGTCTTCCACCGACAGCGTGGCGTGGTCGGTGACGTCCAGTTGCGACCACCTGTAAAACAATTAACGTGGTCTGGAATGCACATATAGAAGGCCCATTGGTCTCTGCCTGAGGTAATAAGGATGGCAAGATCCGGTTGTTAAGTTGATCATGGCAGCGTGCAAACTATTGGAACCAGCTGCTTTTAAGGAACCAACGAAATGAACTAGACAAACGATATGTTCATACCTGGCCTTGACGTCCTCGAATTTCTTGTCCGTTGGCCCCGTGGATGGTCCGAAGAGCACCGTGGCGACAGCCTTCACCACCAGCTCCATGACATGATGCCGGCAAGCCAGCAGGAGAAGGCTTCGGTTGAGCTCACCCTGCAGCCTGGTTGCAGCCCCTCTTAGCCGGCCCGTGTTCGTTGCCGTCGTGTCAAAGCAGAGTCCGACCACGTTCTCTTTTATCCCCAGTCCTCCAGGGCGTCCAGCGTGGCCTCAGCTTGCGCCTTGCCGGTCCCGTCAGCAAGTGTGGGGACGGCCAGCAACTTCCCCTGTTGATGATGCGGACCTCCGGAAACTAAGATGGCCTGCCTGTGCTGTGACATCCCCAGCGCATCCTGCAAAACATGGGCACGGCAAGGTATTAATTTTCAGGTTTTTTTGCATGCAGATTAAGCAGGGGCAATGAGGTGGATGACGCAGATCACAGGGCAAACATTCAGTATCTATCAGTGAACAGCTCTTTTACATGCCCAAATTCTCGAGGTAGGACAAAGAAGGCACTAAGGACTAATCATAAGGCCAAAGATCGTGAGTGAGCAATCCAAATTGTACTCCATGTGATGGAGCTGGGACTGGCATGTAAGAAAACGATAATGTTGGTTGAGCACCCCATGAGTGTATTACGTTCAGAGATGGTGATTACTTACATCTATCATGACACCATCCCAGTGAGCTACGCAGTAGGTGGGAGGCTCGAACTTCTCCCTGATTGCCCTGGCAGCAGCTGGTCGACGGGCTGCTCTCGCACGCCGTGCAGAGCTCTTCGACAGGCTGAAGCTGTCCAGGCTGACAGGTGGTTCAGCAGAGCGAAGCACAGCACCAACAATGCCAGCCAGCTGGAACGGACAATTTATTTTCTCAAACAAATTGCACAGAAATCCACATACTGAACGCGTACATGTGATTTCGCAACACCAGGAATTCTCGTCATTGCGCCGCTTATTTTACATGGTACAGTGGAAATGTTAAGGACTGCTTGGAACAAGGTTAAAAGTGAGGAATTCACTGAGCTCATCAGTTGGCGTATTATTGGCTAACATACTCAATACTTATGGGATGATGGGGTACATTGTCATTGGAAACAAACCTGGCTGTCAGACAGGTGGAGACGGTCTGCCATCTCAACCAGGGATGGTGACTTGAGGATGGCTTTGGGCAGATGGACAGGAATAACTCTGGATGACAGGTGCCTGCTTGCAGTAACAGCTTCAGCACTGGAATCACTATCCACAACCATATCATCATCGCTTTCACTGTAACCGGCTTCACCTTTCTCCTGAGAAGTTGATGGTTCACTGCTGGCCACTGGGACAGGGGTTGCCATTGCTGCCTGCTGCTCTTGCCTCACTGCCCGCAAATGTGCCTTATCAGCATAGATCTTGTCTTGCCCACTCATATGACACTGCCTAGGACCCTGCTGGTCTCGATAAAAGGCTTCATCTTCAGCTTTGTTCTGAGCGGTCAGCACGCGGTTCCTCCTGATATCCTCCAGAGCATCAGGAGCTCCAATGTCCCAGAGTTGGTCCAACTTCTCTACAAAAAGCCTTCTCTTGCCCTGTGGGTCTGATCGCCTTGTATTCTTCTCGAGTTTCCGCCACTCCGTGAAAAGTGACTCGAGCTTCTGCTGGCAGTTGTATGGCCGCATGGGCCTGATACGGGCCATTTCCCAAAAAGGGAGCACATTCTCCACTGCGATCCTGTGCTTCACTTTTGCCCTCACACCTCTCACTCTCTTTCACGTGAAACAAGAACTGTAGCACTTGCCTTACTGTGGGTAACTGAGACCCTGTGATTGATGGTCTTGGTTGGCCCACCTAGAACTTCTCAGTGTCCTTTCTGAGTCTCTTGGATTTTTCTTTTTCAGCGCCTGGAGGAGGCTCTGCGCTGACCAGTTTCTTCCCACTTCTTGTGCTGATTGGCTCCATTACCTGTGTCTGTAACACCAAAGGAATTGTCTGTTAATTACATTATGCTGGGGGAGGGGGACCTCAAAATGAACATAGTCACCCATATGATCCAGTGTTAAGAATACATAGGTAGCATTTGGAAGGTGGGAAGGGAAGGGGAGCGGTGAAAGCCAATGCGGTGTAAGGTAATTTTATGGACATACCCAAATGTTATATAAAATCTTTCAAGCTCATGGGTGGCTAGAAATTCACCTGTCAAAAATCGAGTAGGTTAGTTATTAATGGAAAACGAGCACCAGTCCCTGCTGTGTGAAGTTCCAGCCAGCAACAGCCGTTCCTTTGGCTTGGCATTGACAGACCACTTTTGAGGCTTTTATGTTTCAAAAGTGTTTCAAAACTGGATTTTCAGTGAGCGTGCATCACCATAAAAACGTCGCAGGCTGACAAAAGCAAGGTAGGAAAGAGTTGACGAACCTGGGATAGTATTTTGATATACTGGCCCAGGTTCTTCAACATATGGCATATTTTGCAAAGCATCTTGTGATAATTTCCTTCGTGGGTGCGGAAAATATTTTTGAGGGATGATTTTTGGAGTTAATTTTGGAGTCATCATTTTCAGGATGATGCGGCATCATGGCGATCTCATCTGTTCATTCCCACCCATTCAGCACTCTCCATCACCTCAAACCTTACAAAAATGGTCAAAAAGTACCTAAGTATGGCCAACTCTGAAGACTTCTTTGGCCATACTTAGGACTTCTTCATACCTCATAATTTGCACCACATGGTGACAGTGACGTCGCAAGTTGGTAAGTCTGCAGAATGTTGCCCGATGATGAGATACCAGAGTGGAAAACCGCTGGATTTGCGACCAAAAAGATCTATTTGGAAGTCCGAACATGCAAACTTTAGGGTCGATGCGGCACCCCAAGATATTGATCGATCCTGCTAAAACCAACACCAATGGACCTCAAATGAACCAAATAATGGGAAAATTTGCGAGATGAAGTTATCTTCGAAAAAAGTTGAAATGTGATCCTGTCTACTGTGCACTGAAAACTATCGAACACAAGTATTTTGTGTTAACAATGCCAAAAACACAAGGTACATGTGTTAACATACAAATCTCGTGTACCCTGCAAGCTGCAAGTTTGTCCACCTTTAGAGTGTGTCGAAAAGCACACTGTGATCGTGCTTTGAAACACAGAAATGGCGTGTTAACACATCCATGAAGCACATGAATTATGTGCTTACACATATGGAAAACACACCGACTGTGTGTTACACACCGGAAATACACACATATAGTGTGCTGATAACACAATATTAGTGTGTAAAATGCGGCCCATTTCATTATTTTACACACGATTATTGTGCTTGTACAATGCGCTGACACGACGAAGGTGTGTTATTACTATGTACAACACGCCGTCGGCGTGTTTTCGCTTTGTGTAAACACAAAACTTACGTGCTTTGTGAATGTGTTAACACTCTATTTGGTGTTTGAAAGCACTCTCGCAGTGTGCTTTCTGACACACTCTCAGGGCAGTCAAATATGCAGCTTGCAGGGTACACAAGCTTTATGTGTGAGCACATGATCGTTGTTTTTTAATGCTACCACAAAATGCTTGTCTTCCATTACCTTCGACTAACTTTGGATTGTTCCGCATGACAAATGAAAATAAATACAAATATGAACGACTTGAGATGTTCATAAATGGACCACTTCGAAATCGCCCATTGCAAAATATTGTCAATCTCAAGTTGTTCATATTTGAACTGATTTGTAATCCACCAACGAACACAATCTAAAACCAATAAAGAACAATCCAAAACATGTGGTCACATCTTCAGAAGCATCAAACATTTTTAACACATGTCGTATACACTCTGTTGGTGACCGTGACCAGACCTTGTGTCCTGCAGCCTCGTAACCAGTGGATCCTGTCCAACTATTTCATTGATCAGATGCATCATGAGAACCATAGCATAGAATACCATCAGCAATACAAAACATGTATTTTTCACATTTCTCACAAAAGACACGACAGCATAGCACGCGTATGCGTACCCTGGATAGCACACAGACACAGTGTGTGCATACATTTCCAAAACGCTGAGTTATCAAATCCCATGCCGGCACCGACGATGCGGGAGGAACAACACTATACTGTTTGATAAAAGCATCATACTTTACGAAACTAAACACGAAATGAATGGGAACATACCATACTTCATGGTCAAAACAAACTTCGTGGTCCGTGGCACAGATGCGCCTCAAATGCCCTTGATCGCATTTCCTTCACGCCGCCGGACATCAGATCATGGCAGGAACTGAACACGCCTTCAATACAGCCTTCAGGCGTGGCGTGTAGGACAGTCTGTTGCCGCTAAACTTGTCGGTGTTGCACACGTGGACGCACATGAACATAGCCGTATTCTTGCACTTCAAGAACGTTAATTTTTCAGCAAACATGGTGAAAGATATGGCCCAGAGCAGCAGCTGTTCTTCCATATTGAGATCCGTGCAATTTAACTCATCTACCCCTCTGACGCGTAGTACTTTTTCGGCATAGTGTGGACTCATCATGTTGGTGTCTGGTCCGTCCACGAATATGTTTTCATACTCCCCCAGTGCACGTAGCATCGACGGCAGCGTGTCACCTGCAGAAAAAAGAAAATTCACAGATACTGTCGTTACCACTCCGAACTAAATTGGGAGTGGATGAAAAATCACAAGAGTATGTAGACGTTGCCGATACAATTAACTATTAACTTTTGTTCAGCTGTACCACCCTCTTTGCTAACCATGTCATAAGACACCACCTGTATGTTGTCATTGGCCGTTGTCTCCCGTGCATATCAAAAGCCGGAAATGTATGCAATAGTTTGAATATCTACAGAGAAGTTTATTCAGATTGTAATGAGAACTTTCAATGCTTAACCTTCACACTCTGGTGAGGAATTTATTTTGGCCCACTTATTTGTGGTAACGACAGCAAAACCAAGCTACGCGCAAACGCGCCGAAAACTTACATATCTTCGCAGAGTTGAACAAGGCATCGCTTGACATTAAATACGAGACGATATCATACCAGAATACAAAATTGGGCAAAGCCAAGTCACGGCTCTCGAAATGAACTTGTAGGTTCGAACAAGGCCACATCACAAGGCAAGACTCATAATTTAGCGTTTCAGGTATCTTGTGCATAATACCCACAAAGAAGAAAATGTTTTTGTTTAAAATAAAAACCTGCGAATGTGTATGATAAAACACCGTGCCGTTTGTAAGGGCACCACAATTCAACTCAATATCTTTTATCGGCTGTGGTTTGGTCACCGACAACAAATCAACTGCACCCATTACGGGCGCATGGGGCGCATGGGGTGCATGGGATGTGGAAATCTGCTGAAGTGTGCGGATTAAGATTTCCTAGAACCTCTAGGCCCCACCCCGCCATGTTGTCTGACTGAGCCGCTGATGTAGGTATTTGGAATATGCAATAGTTATGAAATTATATTCGTGGTTTGACAAAAAAATCACTACATCGTTCTCGTCAGTTTCTGTGTACGCTTTTTAACGAAGCTATCTTCACGACGCCATCACATCCCATATCTATGTGAGTTGTTACGAACATTGTCATGCACAAAATGGCCAACCGATATGACGTAGGCCCGCAAATTACATACCTGCATCGCAGCCAACCCCCGCTTGGAATGCTGCTTTTAACTTTTGCAAAGCGTCTGTCCCCGCATTCTTCTCTTGTACACCGCTTCCACCTCGGCCCCTTATCCGAGCCAGCTCGTTCCACATCTGGGAAAGATCAAGTAATATCACGCACCCTTCTCTTGCACCTGAGCATTGCAACATGACCATATTCCACGTCCCACAACACATTATTAAATAGCCTTCCTCAGTTAGAGTGTATGCAAACGATCGCATCCTTTGAATGCATCAGTAGACAAGGCTTAATCCAGGGGAGGGATGGATGGAGCGGTCGCCCTTTTGGAGCAAAAAAATAAAATATCATTTTGTTTTAATATTTTCAATTTTGGAACCCATTTCATACAAGAAATGTGGTCTCTTTTCGATCTTGCACACTAATTTGGCAGCGAGAAATGGGACCTTGGTGACATTTGATCCAATTTTGGTGCCATACAAATCCCCGCACGATGCATTTTTGGTTAGAAACATCTGGTGTAGCTACGCCCTCAAGCGCTAGACTTCTCCAGCACGGATCCGTCTAACTCCCTTGGAAGTTCCTCCCATATTTCAATGAAAATATACCTAGAGCTAAGAGATTAAACCTTCTCTGATAACCGTTGATAGAAGCACCTGGAGCGAACCCCAGGTGTCAAATCCATACTAACCTGTGCCTGTGCTAACCTGTCTGTGCCTGTGCTAACCTGTCCATACTAACCTGTGCCAGCCACACCTGTGGCTTAATAAAAGCCATAGGTGCCCATCTGACCTAAACCAATGAAGGAAAGCTATTATAAGATGAGAAAAGGGACTCTGACATGCCACAATCAATACCATACATCCATTCCAAAGAAACTAATCAATCCCAACTTATCTAGCATAATTTACTTGATTGTGCATACCACACTCTTCCACACATGTGCCCCATCAATAATTTTCAGACTCCATTCATGCCTGCTTGAAGGGACATTGCACAGTGTACACCTTATATCATAAAATCATACCATCTGCAATCTATTAGAACTAAAAACAGATTTATCCACTGCAATACCCATTGCAATGCAGGTTTACAAAGGTTGCAAATGCTAGGTAGAAGTCATGCAATACCTCCCCAAACAAGATAAAATGAAAATAAAAAACATTCCCAATTGTCTTACTTCTGAGACATTATCTACAATCATGTTCAAGTTCTATACTGTCCAAAGCCAAGGAGTGCTAAAGACTGGTGACACGCAGCAAGGCGGCAGCAGTCCTTGCTGCGTGGCCGGCGGCAGCAGTCCTTGCTGCGCGGCCGGCGGCAGCAGTCCTTGCTGCGGGGCTGGCGGCAGGTCCTGCTGTGGGGCCGATGGCGTGTCTTGCTGTGGAGCCAGCAACAGTAGCTGCGGGGCCGGCGGCAGGTTTTGCTGCAGGGCTGGCGGCAGGTCCTGCTGCGGGGCCGGCGGCAGGTCCTGCTGCGGGGCCGGCGGCAGGTCCTGCTGCGGGGCCGGCGGCAGGTCCTGCTGTGGAGCCAGCAACAGTAGCTGCGGGGCCGGCGGCAGGTTTTGCTGGGGGGCAGGCGGCAGCAGTCCTTGCTGCGTGGCCGGCGGCAGCAGTCCTTGCTGCGGGGCTGGCGGCAGGTCCTGCTGTGGGGCCGATGGCGTGTCTTGCTGTGGAGCCAGCAACAGTAGCTGCGGGGCCGGCGGCAGGTTTTGCTGCAGGGCTGGCGGCAGGTCCTGCTGTGGGGCCGATGGCCTGTCTTGCTGTGGAGCCAGCAACAGTAGCTACGGGGCCGGCGTCAGTAGCTGCGGGGCCGGCGGCAGTAGCTGCGGGGCTGGCGGCAGGTCCTGCTGTGGGGTCGATGGCCTGTCTTGCTGTGGAGCCAGCAACAGTAGCTACGGGGCCGGCGTCAGTAGCTGCGGGGCCGGCGGCAGTGGCTGCGGGGCCGGCGGCAGGTCTTGCTGCTGGAGCGGCGACACGCCCGGTAGCCTCCCAGGCAGCCAAGGTGAGGCTGCCATCATTGTCTGGTGAAAGCTGCCGTTCTGTTACGTCTATATAAACTTTGGAATGGCTAGCTCCCGACAAAAGTTTGTAATGCTCTTCCCTCCTGCCTTGCTACTTTGTATGTACACACCCTTCAGCTTACACAGCTTCACTCGCAAAGCCTCCAATTGGTTGTCATTGAAGGTCAGCTGTCTGTGACATCCAAGGTTTACAAGACTTTCAGCAACCTTTATAGCATCAAAGCCAAGAGGAGCAGCAAAAGTGAATAAAAATGTCTTACACAAACAAAGAACGTTGTTCTGAACTGAATAATGCACAATATCTTCTGGCATACACAGGTGTCACAAACAAGGTGATAGCTCACTCAATGTAAATCACCATGAAAAAAAAACATTATGCATGCACGCCTACATGACTGCTCGGCTCGCGGCTGCAGTTCCTGTTCCCGCGGCCCGCCAACAGCTTTTGCTAGGAGCCAGCGTCAGCTCTTGCTGTGGGGCCGGCCGCAATGTTGCTGCGGGGTAGGAAGCAGCTGTTGCTGCAATCGGACTACCGCTTGCTGAGGGCTTCATTAGCAGGCCATCTCCCGAAACGCTTCGCCGACACGCCTCCCACGCACAATCTTCGCGACCAACTCGATCCCATGGTGCCGCTGAATCTGGACATACTGTCCATCAGATTCCCCTTTCGATCCACGTGTTAAAGCAACGGAGGTTTGTGCACGTTTAAAGCTCGTGCCACGTGGTCCCCGCTGGCGCCACAGGGGCGAAACTGGCAAAATACACTGCCTCCATCTGTTGTCTAGTAATCCCAGGAACCGCCACCGCCGTACCGGTCACCGTTTGGCCTGTACCCGTTGTCGAATAAATGTCCCTCGTATTGCCATTTCACGACGACGACGACGACGACGTTACGGTGGGAAATTGCTCGTGTGGCCAAACCGTTCAACATGGATCGGTGAAATTTGCAACACTTCTGGGACCGGTTGCAAGCTAACTTTTGGCGTTGCAATGGCACATGTGCGTGTCGTGGGTGCCACGTGGCACGTGCAAACGTGCGCCATAGGCTCAGGCTGGGCGTGTATTTCAACTGGCGCCAGCGGGCAAACCAAGTGAGTAAATGTTGTGAAAAATGCACCGACAATTGGCCCTCGGTCGCTGTACGTGGCGACAAAATCTCACACTCGTGGATCGCACGTGCGCCACGTGACACGTGCAAATGTCGTCCATAGGCTCAGGCCGTGAAAAATACAAACGGCTGCTGCGGGCAAACCAGACGGGGCAACAAAGCCAACATTGCAGTGGCAAGTGGCCAGCCGGCCTTACATATCGTGCTGTAATCTCAGACACGTGGGTCGCACGTGTGCCACGTGGCACGCGATAATGTCCCCCATAGGCTCAGGCCGTGAAATGGCAACACGAGGGACATAATACCCCTCGCTGATACACACCGCGTGTAAATTGTGTGCCACAGTAGAACCAGGTGGACGGCTACCCACGATGTGAAACTTGATACTGTACTTTGTTAATTCCAATCGTTATGGGCGCAAAATGACCTCAGTAGTCGATGCGCCCTAAAACCAAAATAACTAACTAACTAACATCAGATTCCCTCCTAAAGTGGGTATCGGCACGACACTTTCTCACGTGCATTGAGCTGTCCTCCACCACATTCCTGTCCCCGGTCGCACTCACACACCTCTCCTTCCACTTTGGATCATAAAGTGTGCTGTACTTCAAGAGGTCTTCGATAGTCTGCCCCTCATACAGCCTCCGATCTATGCTGGGAATCTTTATACGTAAGATTCGTGTAGGCTTTTCTAACACGGGGAAACGGAGATCCTTGAAGATCAAAGTCTGAAGTGTGTCTGCTACAAGTTGTATGCTGTGATTAGGGCACCTATCCTGTCTTGGCCTTCCATAAAACCGCAGTGCAGGTATGCCACTCATCTGAAAAAGTGAAATGCATGAATTAATTAGAATGTCATCAGATAGTTTAGTGCTTGCACTAATCAGTTCCACGTATAAAGTCAGACGGCTAGTTTATCGCGCAAAAAAATTGTGATAAAACAACTGAGAGGTAGACAGTACACATGTGATACTAGCTTAAATCATAAATTAAAAAGTGTGTCTCGTTGAGCAACTATACCAATGTTCCCAAGAACTCATTGCAAAACAAAACATCCACATAGGTTTGGAGGTGTTCTTGGGCAACATCATATGCACATTAATGTCACCAAGATTAACATTTGCGAACACAGATTTCACTATGACAGGCTTGCACGGCAATTCTTTATCTTCTTACATGTGATGGAAGTTAGAGGAAGAGCTGGCTTGTCATAATCTAGCAGCTGGATTCCAGCTGCAATTTCAGTTTATGTTGCATTGATTAAGCAATACTGATACATGTTTTATGTATGTTAACAATCACCAAGCCTGGTATACATGTCGGGTAAACATGTCTGGTAAAGTAAATAAGATACAATAATTAAGCCCCCAATTTGTAATGTTACCCAGGTTAATGATGCATTTTTAGTACAATGCAAGCAATTTTGGGTAGAAAGTCTACCAGACCTTCAAGACTTACATAGCCAGTTATGAATCCCATCATTATCATCTACCACATACATGAAGCATTCTTATATGAAATCTAATAGCCTTATGACTGATTTTTTTTTATCAAGCCCTGAGTATTAGATGAGCAGGCATGACTTGGTTGCCTTAACCTTCACTTGCTCCCCAGTCTGCAAACTATGTTACAGAAATATGTGTTGTAGTTAGCCACTGCATAATAATCACCACACCAAACAGAGCTGTGCCACCAAAACGTAGAAGCCAAGATGCCCACTGGAACACAGCGATGAATATAGCATGACTGCTTTCCAAAAGCACCAGTTTTCCAATACATGCACCGACTGGCACCCACAATCTTCAAACAGCAACAAAAGGGCAATAACAAAACTCCAAAAGGCAGCAATTGCCAACCATTTATATAATGGCAGGGCTTTGCTAAAATTGCCACACCTTGTGGACTTGCCTGCTCCCAGGTAGACACATCAGGATATAACTTATTTTGGTCAATACCAATCACACAGCAAGTGGAAAGAGGGCCCAGACCACCCTGCAGGTGCCCTGGGCATTTTATATTTGTACATTTTAGTGGCATTTTTAAAGTCACCAGAATGTAGCAATCCATACTGAAACCAGAGACAGGATGAGAGGAATAGCCAGAGCCATCTATTAGTTTTGGACATTTTGGTATTGGTCGGTCTACCATTGATAAGCTGTGCAATTCTTTATCTTCTTACATGTGATGGAAGTTAGAGGAAGAGCTGGCATGTTATAATCTAGCAGTTGGATTCCAGCTGCAATTTCAGTTCATATTGTATTGATTAAGCAATACTGATACATGTTATATGTATGTTAACAATCACCAAGTCTGGTGTACATGTCTGGTAAACAATGTCTGGTAAAGTAAATAGGATACAATAATTAAGCTCCCAATTTGTAATGTTACCCAGGTTAATGATGCATTTTGAGTACAATGTAAGCAATTTTTGGTAGGAAATCTACCAGACCTTCAGGACTTACATAGTCAGTTATTAATCCCATCATTATCATCTACCACATACATGAAGCATTCTTACATGAAATCTAATAGCCTTATGACTGATTTTTATATCAAGCCCTGAGTATTAGATGAGCGGGCATGACTTGGTTGCCTTAACCATCACTTGCTCCCCAGTCTGCAAACTATGTTACCTAAATATGTGTTGTAGTTGGCCACTGCATAATAATCACCACATCAAACAGAGCTGTGCCACCAAAACGTAGAAGCCAAGATGTCCACTGGAACACAGCGATGAATATAGCATGACTGTTTTCCAAAAGCACCAGTTTTCTAATAAATGCACTGACTGCCACGCACGACCTTCAAACAGCAACAAAAGGGTAATAACAAAACTCCACAAGGCAGCAAATGCCAACCATTGATATAATGGCAGGGCTTTGCTAAAATTGCCACACCTTGTGGCAATTTTGGCTATTTGGCCACCCTGCAGGTGCCCTGGGCATTTTATATTTGTACATTTTAGTGGCATTTTTAAAGTCACAAGAATGTAACAATCCATACTGAAACCAGAGACAAGATGAAAGGAATAGCCACAGCCATTTATTAGTTTTTGGCATTTTGGTACTGGTCGGTCTACCATTGATAAGCTATGTTGGCAGTTTACTGATTCCAGGTAGACTAAACATCATGGCATGGCGAAATGGCATCACTGGTTTCCAAGCACCCCATGGCTGCCAGTGCATCATGTCTTTTAAATACATAATTTGCATAGCAGGCACAATTTCTGAGAAACAAGCATAACTATACCAATGTAATTCATGGCCTTGACGAACTATTTATTGGCTATTGCTGCCTGCTCAAAGAACACCTGGAAGTAGTGAACAGCACAGATGGCCACATAACACCAGCCCTATAGAAGCTGATTTATACCTTTTGCAAGAATAGATGTTCAGGATCTGAAAATAATGTGATTCAATTCCAAGGTTTGTAACTCATCAGGATTTTTAGCAGATGGACATTACAAAAACAAGTTATTACTTAAATCACCAAATTTTCCAGCAAGTATTTGCAGATACACATTGTATGGTTTGCTTTCTTCAGAGAAGTTCCATCACATGAACCATACTGTTTCTGGCACCTTCATATTGCGCACTCTATCTTGGTATTTTTAGAGAAGCATCCAACATTTTGGGTATTTTGGGACAACATGAAAGCTTACCAACAATCATGGTCACATCACATACCACATACCCACAACTAACATTTTGTAGTACTATTGCAGCTGAGATCATTCACAAGATAAGTTAATGGCATGCTTTGCCTCTGTAGAGCAGTCTAGATTAGACTAGGCTAGCTTTTTATGCTGAAATTTCAGAATTTCTCATTAAACATTTAATTTTTATTTAAAAAGAGGTTAGGCTGGGTTATGTTAGGTTTCTTTGGAAAATATTACATTCGCATCACTATATATAACCTGTCAAAGCCCATTCTGGTCTTATTTTGTTCATTAGCAAGCATTTGCAATTTCCATTACAATGCAATTCCATTGCATGTCATGTCATTGCATGCAAATGCATATATATTGATGATGCAGAGCAAACAGGGTCAACATAGGGTCAGCCAAGCTCCCAATCCCAGTAATACGGTGGTGATGTGTAATGACTAATGCCAGGGGCTGTCCCCATCCCCCAATCAGGGATGGATACAGCTTTTTTCCTCAGACACCCCTTCAGGGAGATTTGTGGTGATGTTCCATGGAGAAAATAGTGCCCTTTCAGACAAATGGCCAGATGACATTGCTGGATCTGCACCTGCCCACGCTAGGGAATTTCCACTGGGGGCCTGCTTCAAGTATTGCCTGGGCGACAAGTGCATATTAAGCCATCATCCTCACTATTTGGTCAGATCAGGTAAATTTTCTTCAATGAAAATCATACGCATAAAATAAGCACAACCAATTGTCTAAGGCACTTTCCATATCCGTCCCTGCCCGGCCCATAGGGCGTTTAATTAATAAATGTATTTAAGATTGTGACTGGGAAATTCCAAAGAAACCTAAAAATGAACTTTCATCTTGAAATAAAACATTCCTGTAGGAGATGTATTTGACTCATTAGTGTTCGGGAAACCAGACACCTAGTGTTCGTATTCCTACACAACCACATTTTCGTGTTCGGAATACGGCACACCACTATTTTCATGAAAGGAACGTTTTAATATGGAGCTTGTTCATTTTTTGCGTTTGGTAAACACCGTACAATTACTGGTTCTGTCATACAGGAGCAGCAGTAGAGCTCATTGTTGCACGATGACGTAATTGTTCGGAATCCCCCCACTCCGCCTTTTCCCCTAGGTACGTATTATCGGTAAAACAGCCCAGGTTCGTGGCATCGTCCCTGCTTATTTTTCCCAGCACCAGTCTAGTGGAGTTGTTAAAAATGTTCGATGGTGCTGCTCCAGACTAAAAGAACAGCTCTCCACCAGCGCATTTAACTCCTGTCCTGCGTAATAAACCACACTTTATCTCACCTTCCTCCCATCTCCAAGTCCCAGCACTCTGGTCCCAGCCGCCGTCACTGAACGCGCATGAACAATACTTGAGTTCGCAATCGAAATAGAACTATCAAACATACAAAAACCAATCGTGCAATCCATAAGACGCGAAACATTTTGATTTAACATTCTTATATCTTCATCTTCGAAATAGAGTAATAGGAAAAACTACTTTTCTATCCAACAAATACCGTTGTTCGTCGACGATCGCGGCAAATAATCGTCTTAAATGCGTCAGACAGACTGACAAGGAAAACAGGTCTTGGCATGATGTTTTCTTCTTATTTCCCCAATGTCCGCTCTAACATGAGGATGGGCTCTTATCGGTTATGGGTGATGTAGGAACGGAAAAGACACGGTTCGGAATGCCCTGCATAACACTAGTTGAGGTCACTGACTTCGCAGACGATGCAATTATCAAAACAAAATATGAGACAGCTGTTTCCTGGTAATTACACTTTATTAAAGACACAATATTGGCTGAGGTCGGAACAAATAAACACAATGGTCGAACGGAAAAATACAACAGTTGGGAATGCCCTGCAAACTACTAGTTGAGATCACGGACGTCGCCGACGATCTCGAACACGGAGGCGTGGCGGTCTGGCGTCACCTCTACCTTTCCGAGAACCTCGTGCGGGTAGACAATCGACTTGTCATCTTTTTCTGGGAAGTATAACTTCTTGTCCGAGCCCGGCAGCTTCTTCAAGAACAGGACATGCACCGTCCTGGTAGTTGCCGTGGAGTTCGTCTGGATTTCGTTAACCTGGGCGAGGAACTTCTTCTTGTCCAGCTTGACAATGACGATTTCGGAGTTTTTTTTATCTCCTGATATGGTACGGTTTGAAGTGCCTCCTTTTTCGGCGGCGATGGTGCCTCTGGCTCCGAATCACTATCCGGGAACGGCTCGACGATCTCGTCCTCGTCGCTAGTCTCGATAATTTTTCGCTTCACGGAGGGCTTCTTGATCTTGTGTGCCAATGGCAGCTCCTTCCGCTTCTCGGTGCGCTTCATCGCCTCCAGCTCGAGCCTCTGAAGAGAAGTTTCGGCCGTCAGAACCTCGCCGCTCTTGTTCTGAACGCGGCTGCGGCGCTTTGTCTTGTTGGCGAGGGCCGCCTTTGTCTCATCCGACTGTTCCGGGCTGAGGATACTGAGTACGGCTTCCTTGAGTGCCTTGCCTGGGGACGAGATGTCATCGCGTGCCGTGTTTCCGGCTCCGACCATCCGGCTGCGGACCTTCTCCGCGTTGACGGGGTAGAGGCCCGATCCGCGGAAGCCGGCCACGGCGTGGGCCGAATCCAGTTCCTTCCACAGCTGGGAGATGAGCATCGGGAACACTGATTTGTCAACGGCGACGAGTCGTGACTCGCGCTGCCACCGCTTCAGGATTGCAGCCCAGGCAACCTTGACCGGCTTGAACACCGCGACGTCGAGGGGTTGGATGGCGTGGCTGGTGTGTGGTGGCAGACACACCACTGTGATGTTGTTTTCCTTCGCAAGCGCCGCTGTCCGATATGTCATGTGCGAGCCGTGCCCGTCATAGACGAGCACCGTGGGCTCGCCACCGTGCGTCTGGATGATCTGTGGGACAAAGATGGTCTGGAACCAGCTCTCGAAGATGTCGCCCTCCATCTAGCCGGACGGTGTGGTTCCATAGGCCGTTCCCGGCGGGCCGCCATGCATTCACGTGTCAAACGGCTCACGCTTGGCTTTGTACACAACGAAGGGGGGAAAGTAGTTTCCCGTGGCGTTCACGCAGAAGAGGACGCTATACATCGCTTTCCCGCCGCTGTCCGTCTTGAGGTAGGCGTCACGTGATTTGCTGGGCACGATGACCTTTTTCGAGCGCGGGTCGGTCGAAAGCCCGGTCTCATCGAGGTTGTAGATGTTGCCCGGCTTGGCCTCCAGGCCTAGGTCGATGATCACCTCGTTGTACATTGTGAAGAAGGCGTCAACCACTTCCTCTGTGAGAGACTTTGCACGGGCGATTGTGAGAATCTCGGGCTTGCGCGACGCGAGGATGCCGGTGTGGCGGGCTTTGAAACGTGACAGCCAGTCCTTCCCGGGACGGTGTCATTCCACTGCGTCTCCCGGCTGAGGTTGTTCAGGTATTGCTGGATCAGGTCACAGATGTCGCTGGAGTCGAGTGGGAACGCTTGGCGGGCGAGATAAGCAATCACTTCGACCAATTTCTGCTCCTCGGCCGTCGTCAGTACTGCCGGCCGCCCTGAGCCAGTGGAGCCGGTGACATTGATGCCATTGATGTGACGGCGGAGTGTCTCGTACGGTACGCTGTTGTCCTTGGCCGCCTTGTAGATGCTGGCTCCATCCGTCACCAGCTTCTTCGCTTTGTCCAGGTCTTCCACCGAGTATTTAGGCATGGTTCCGGGTGTCACCTCAGAAAAAGCGGTACAAAAATGTGTGTATTTTTGACAAGTACAGAAGTTTGTTTGCAACACAATCACTGGAGATGGTCATTACACTGGAGCAGTCGGCATCGGAAACACCTCAGAAACGTTTTCGGGGACTACATGAAAGTGAACAGGGGAGTAGCCATGTTCAAGTTGGTACTTTTCAGACTATACCCATTTTTTGCAACAAGTTTTCTAAACTATACTCATTTTATGCAAATCCACAATTAGCAAAATTTAAGTATTCCCTTTTGGATTTCGGCTTTAATTTGAACGGTGTCAGGAAGCTTAGTTGATGAAGATAATACATGGAAATCTAAAATAATGTCAGAGTTGTACATTTTTTTACCAGGGTTCACTTTTTGACATGTACTTTTAATGACGGGATAATTTAATGACTTTTAATGGGGAGAAACTTATTTCAATAGATAATTACTGCATAATACATTTTTTCCAAAAATATACTCATTTTTTGCCTATGCTCATTTTAGCCGACCCTACCCTAGATATAGTGTTTAAGAATCGCCAAAGCATGGGGACATTTTGGTACCAACCCTGCCCCCTGGAATCTGCCACCACTGGATTGATGTGCTGTTATTTTCCTTTTAAAAGGCATACAAATTATGCTTTTGTTTACCTATCATATAAAAAAGTAGTAGAAATACCCCGTTTCTATATGCGAGCATGAATGATCAAGAACATGATTGATCAAGTTCTTGATCACCCAGCCACAGAGTGCCCAATGGCCAAAGGGGGCACAATTTTTATATTTTTGTGGATTCAACAGTGAACTGCACTAATTTTTGTCTGTTAACATTTAAATGTGGCACCTACAAAAGTTTATAACCTGCCCTACATCCAAAGCCATGTTTGGATACTTTTTAGGTTAGGTACAGTTGCACGCGAACCACATCAGAACACTTTTCCATTACTAAATCCATCAAAAACAATGTGGATAAAGCCAGTGAAAATATGATTTTAAGTTGGTGTATTCCCCAATGGCTCCAAATCTTCAGCTGCACAAATGTGTTTGGCAAAACACCCATACCTATAGCTGTGCCATGTAGGTACACATCCTTGGATCCTTTGGATTTATGTAGGTGAGGGCCTGTTTTAACATAGTAACTGGGGAGGAAATTGCCTCCCCAGCCATCCAAAATGCCTCCCCAGTGCAGAGTTGGAAAAAAGCTGGGTTTTTTCATCAAAACCCACTGGGTAGTGGGGTTTCTTGTGGGTTTTTGGGGTTTTCTCACACGATTCCTCTAGGTGACAACTGGCATCTCTTCGTGTGACGCCTGCCCCACCATTAGGTACCTCTAATTAGAGATCACTCACCTGCAATGTCATTCTGTCTGGGTTTCTTGAATGCCCTGAAGAAATCCTTATTGAACTTAAACCTCTTCATGTTGGACCCACCTCAGCCTATAATTATAACATCGCAACACTGACACCGCAGATACCTAACCCGCCCGAGCCGTCGGGACAAAAGAAAACGCCTGTCGAAGCGCGCGTTGATTTTTGCGCGCGGTCCAAGACCCGTTGATTTTTACATGTTTTCATAATTCGCCGGGAGAGGAGGATCCCTCCGTGAAACTCTGGGTGCCGGCGTGCTCCCCAATCGATTCTCAAGTCACCAAATTCGACGGATGGTACGCGATTGTGGACCGTCAGTTGGAACTTACAAGTTGGGGGAGGGGGGAGGACAATGGCCCCCTGGTCCAAAGTTGGGGGATCACGCGCCCCTCCTGCCCCTCCCCCGGCTCCTACGCATATGAGCATCAACATACCTTTCTGTATTATCCTGATCCAATTTGTCCTCTGATCTCCAGGAGCAAACTGGCTCCTTGTAAGTATCTTGAATGGTTGACTGGAGTCCACGCCTGGATATCTAACTAGGTACCTACCTCGGCAATGTCAATGTGAATCAAGGCAGACAAGCAATCAATTCACGAAAACGCGACATTAATTCACCATCACGATTAGGTACAAGTACCGTCAACAACCAATTTTCGAACGAACGACTGAGCAAGCCACCAAGAGTTGCCTGATTTCCAATTCCTCATTTACAACTAGATTCCTAGGCGACGACCACATTGGTCGGCGGGTCGGCGTTCCGTCGGCGCTTTTGGCGACCACGGTATGCCATTGGTTTAGCATTGTGGTTGTCAGAAAAGCGCCGTCCTGTGCCGACGGGAGGTTCTAGTATAAATATGGTAGGTCAGAGGGACGGGATATTTGGTAGCATTAGCGGTACGCTCCTAGTATACTTTTGATCTGGAAAAAGATCATTGCTGCTAAATGAAAATATCTGATACATCGACTAATTCTATCATTTATGGTTCAAATGTTGACGGACATATCAAAGCAAAATTCTGGTTTTGGTCGCCACTGCGGCCTGGTGAGTCTGCACCTGGTCGCCGACGCTATCGCCAGGACGGTGCTATTTTTGAGCCCTGGAGGTAGACTTGAGTGCCCGGAAATCCTCGCAGGATTGTTTCCATCATCTTTTGGAAGGAGCTCGGTAGGGATCGCATGACGTAACAACACCTCCGATAACGGAACACCCCCTCGTAAGTAACGAACGCGGTCAAGTTTCTAGACTCCTCGTGAAGCACGAGCTGATGATAAGCGGCTTTCATGTCGAGAGTCGAGAATACTTGAGCTCCCACTAACTGGTCCAGCATCTCCTGCATATCCGGCAATGGGTACCCGCTGGTTGACACTGCCTTGTTATGGGCGCTGTATGACCATCGCAGTCGATGCGCCCCTAAGCCCAAATAACCAACCAACACTGCCTTGTTAACCTCGCGGAGATCAACACACAGTCTGAGCTGACCAGATCGGCGCCTGGAGACCACGATGGGAGAAATCCACGGTGATCCGTCGACTCTTTCGATGATTTGCTGTTCCTCCAGTTCCTGCAGACGGCGTTTCAACTCCTCTCGAAGGGCAAACGGTACTGGTCTCAGCTTCTGCTGCACAGGGACGGCGTTTTCACGAAGCTGGACTCTGTGAACGAAGCCCTTGATGGGTGACAGGGTACTCTCGCCCTCACCCTCTGACGTGACCTCTGCGCTGGTCACTGACTGGTTCACGGCGCACACAGCTGACCCGTACTTGACGGAGATACGCAGACTTCTCTGCAGGTCCCTGCCGAGGAGCTGCGTACCGCCGTCCACCACGTACAGGCAGCCCTGGCAGCCTTACCCGTCTTCGGTCTCCACCGTTGCCGAGATGACTCCAGCCACCATCAGCTGACCGCCTCCGTACGCCTGCAGGCTGGCTGTCGTGGACTTCAGAGGAATGTAACACATGACATTCTCATAAATCCGCTGTGGAATGATGGACACGGCTGCACCGGTGTCCACGAGCATATCCACCCAACAGCCTCCTATCTTGATCTTCATTTTCAAGGCAGAATCATTCTGCTCAATAGCAAGAATATGCACAGTGTCCGATTCAACAGCGCTTACTGCTCTGACCTGCTTTTTACATTTCACAGCAAAAGGTCCCAAGGTCCCATATTTCCTGCATTTTTGTCCCTTCGCTGGACACACGTCATCAGTCGAAATATGACCCTGTCGTCCACAGGCATAGCAAGACTTGCCTTTTGACGTTCTTCCTACCGGTGATGGTGTCTTCTTTCGCGTCGCGTAGGCCACCTCCACCGGCTCAGCTGACGGCACTGCTTGGTCGTGACGCCTCCCACCGCCTCCTCCCCCCAACAACCGCTGTCGGTCCACCGCTTGGTCCTCAGCCAGCGCCATGGACTCTAGACGATGCAGAGTGAGGTAGTCTTCCACACACAGGCGATCACGGAGACGACTCGAAGCACACGTTTCGACAAACTGGTCCCGTATCATGTCATCTTCCAAGGCTCCAAATGCACAGAACTTGCTCTGTTCCCTTAAAGTGGTCAAAAACGTGGCGACGGATTCGCCAACCCGCTGACGGCACAACGGAACTTGACGCGTTCAGACATGACATATCTGGGCTGTTCAAGCAGGTGATGAAGCAACGAGAGACATTCTCTCATCGGATTGTCCCCATACGTCACCTGTTGTGGTGGAGTGCCTCCGCTGTCACCTGAGCGTGGCTTGTCTGGGAACTCTGCCCAAAGTCTCCGCGGCTGTCTCTGCAACGCGATGCGGCGCCGTCGTTTCTGCAACGCGATACCGCCGTCGGCCCTCCTGACCCAGGCAGTGTAACAGCAGCGCTTTCTGTCGGGCCTGGTCACACTGTGACCAGCCGATGGCCACGGCATGTAGCTCAAAATCTGCATACCAGGCAGACCAAGGGATACTCGCGGTCGCCGCCGTGGCCAAAAATGGTCCCGGCGGACGAATACCTTCCATGGTCGCCCTGTCAATGCAATTGCAATTGCAAGACACCTGCAGATCCGTGGTCTATGGATACGTAGACGAGGCGGCGAGCAAACTACCGGCAATGGACTAGTTGCAGGTAGGCAATTTTTTTTGTGTGGACAATTTTTGGTCAATTAGGACATTCTGAAACACATGGGAGCATTTTTTTCTGCATTGGAATGAACAAATTTGCCGTATTTTGCTCATATGTATTTCCTCGATCCTGATTGGCTGTGGCTGGATGACGTCACAGTTTGGTACTGGACTCGTCGTCGCCGGCCGGCATTAGCATTTGCGTGTATTTTGCGGCGGGTTGTTGTGTTCCGGCTGTAGAATGGAGGAGAAAGGTGGATATTACCGATATTGTTTCGTTCCTAAGTGCACCAACACAACAATTACTACACCAGAAAAACTGTTTGCCTTCGTTCCTAGTGATAGCAAAAGGAGAAAGCTCTGGTGCAAAGTGGTAAGGAGAAATGACCCGATAAACAAGACAGCATCGTGTTGTGGAGATCATTTTGATGTGAGTATACGGATCTGACTTGACAAAGACATGGGATTGGGTTATTTTCAAAATTATTGACGTCTTCACATTTTCAGAGGCATGTGTAGGCATCGGCTGACTCCCCCTAAGTACCCTTTTCCTACGTAGTTTGGTGCTCAGCTACTCATGGACTAGACACGAATGTGGCGCACAAATTCGTACACAGCATAGGCACAATACATCATGGGGAACTGTTTCAGTTTCAAAAGAATATTAACATTCATGTGGAAAACAGGTAAAAATGGGTAGGGGTATTGTATGAGCAGGCAGCACACAAGTTGCCACATCGGAATAAATTATGATCGGTAAAGAAAAACTCCATCGAACCAGCCAGAGTGTAGAAACTATCTTAAACGGTGGGGGGAGTAGGGGTATGCCACTCTTTTTTCCAATCCCTTCCAGTCAATGTCATAGGTTTAATGTTTAAACACCCCAAAGTCAGGGGGTGCATGCACCTCTAACCCCCATTCCTGCATCTATGCTAAGAGGCTGCCCATATATTATGTAACACTGGTACCTAGTTTGGGGGGGTTCAGTGTGTTCTAACATTACATAGGGTGGAGGGGGTTGGGTTCAGCATTACATAGCACTCTGTTTTGTATTTTTTTCGAGGGAGGTTCACAAAAATCTGAAACAATGCACCAAACTATGTTGGTATTGTGTCAGCAGGCATCACGTGTGCTGCTTTGTTGGCCTAAAAATGTCTGAGATTGGTATAGAAACATAACTTTAGACCTAACCAGGATTCTTACAACCTAGAAAACATGCGGAACCCCAACCTAACTGAATTTACTAACAATTTCTAACTTTATCTTGTACTACCAAACCTTCAATCTTGCCGAGGGATTGACAATTTTAAGGATCAGTTGTATAAGAGAGATCAGAAATGATGAGTAAATTCATTTAGGTTGGGCACTTGAACCTCAAACTTCCTTAACAACCTTGGTTAGGTATGAAGTTGTTTTTGTAGTAATCTGGTGCCTTTTTTTATTCTGACATGGCAGCTGCCTGCCCATACAATACCAATGTGCCACCTTAAGGGGGGGGGGGGGATCTATGCTCAGCATTATGTAATATTGTGAGGGGTTGGGGAGGGTTTAGAAGCATCACATAGGGAGGAGAGGAGTCAAAATCACACAACATGTGTTATGTAATATAGGGGTGGCCCTTAATCACGGTTGTTGAAACAAAAACCATGTGGAAATCCAACGTAACTGAATTTACTAATCATTTCAGACCTTATACAACCAAACCTTCAATCTAGCCCAAGGTTTAGTAAAAATGGCAGCCTTTAGTGTCAGAATAAAATGTAATCCCTAGGATGACACCTTGGAATACCAGTTGGTAGCACTGCGTACAAATGGCCTGGGATTATATTGGATCACAATCAGCTGTTCAATCCAAATACATAGGGGAGAGTGGGGTAAGATGCCCAGGGTTTGGGGAAATTGGCATTGTGACAAAATTAACCCCCAAATCCTGGATCTTTGAATGTCAACACGAAGCCCCATCATTTTTACATCCACTGGAATGCACTGGATCACTGAGACTTGTCTCGTTTTCTCATTGTTGAGATTTTACCAGAGGCATGCAAAAGGGCGTCTTACCCCATGGGGTGGGTAAGATGCCCCATGGGTATGGGTAAGATGCCCCTGCCCTGGGCATCTTTCCCCATTGCCATAAAATGCAAACTTTATCGTTCATGATTTCGTAGGCGGTTCAACCGGCAGACGCATTCCTTCCCCTCACTGAAAAAATCAACCAAACGTTCATGTTTTATTCTGAGTTTGCGAAAAAGAAACGCTTTGGTACCGAAATCACCAGCCACCTGTGAATTCTTCTTAAGGTAGAATTCCACCAGGCTGGTGCCAACACATCACCGTAGGGCATAGCATGCTTTCACAAGTTTCAATTCAACTTAAAACATACGCTGACAGCACAGATCAAATGTATTAGCGGCACAGGTCACAAGTGTAGGCACCATCGCCGTTAGCTTGTACGTCGGTACAGAGCACACAGGCCCAGCCTTGGCACGCTGCGCACTGAATCCACTCTTCACACGACATGATAAATCTCATGCCACAGATAATGCACCTGGTGTCATCTGGTTCTTGCGGCGTTGCAGATTTGCCAGCTTGTTGTTTTTCTTTTGCGATCCTGGCTTTGTCTGCCTTGTCCCCTTCTTTTTAGCAGCCTCTACTTTTTCTTTTCCCTTCTTCATTTTTCTTTCTTCAAGCATTTTCTTGTTGGGAGACGACGTGATTACTGTGGCTTGTTCAGCCCGACGAGATCTCTTTCTCTTTTCCGCTCGCGGAGTGGTGCATAACATATCTAGAATGCTGGTTGGTGACTGCTGCGCGCTCTCCTCGAGACCGGCAGCTGTGGCGCTCGAGTCCGCAGGCTCCGGCACCGGTTCCTGAGACGGCTGCACTACGTTCTCATCGAGACCGGCAGCTGTGGCGCTCGAGCCCGCAGACTCCGGCGCCGGTTCCTGAGACGGCTGCACTACGTTCTCATCGAGACCGGCAGCTGTGGCGCTCGAGCCCGCAGACTCCGGCGCCGGTTCCTGAGACGACTGCAGCACGCTCTCGTCGAGACCGGCAGCTGTGGCGTTCGAGCCCGCAGACTCCGGCGCCGGTTCCTGATATGACTGCAGCACGCTCTCGTCGAGACCGGCAGCTGTGGCGCTAGAGCCCGCAGACTCCGGCGCCGGTTCCTGAGACGGCTGCACTACGTTCTCATCGAGACCGGCAGCTGTGGCGCTCGAGCCCGCAGACTCCGGCGCCGGTTTTTGAGACGACTGTAGCGCGCTCCCGTCGAGACCGGCGGGGGAATCGGGAGCCTCCTCCTCAGTCATCCGTGCGGGTGCAAAATCATCCTCGGTGAAAACCATGTCACAGGGCCATATTCCTGAGGCTTTAAATCCATTGATCGCCCGCTCCATGGTAGCAGATCTCGAGTAGGCAGTGCTGAAGATCTGAGCCAGCTCGTACTCGGTCACGCGCCTACCTGGATGGGCACGCATCCAGGTGTCCACCGCGTTGTTGTACGCGCTCTTGAGGGACTTGAATACCGCCACATCTAGCGGCTGCATTCTATGAGTAGAATGCGGCGGCAGTGTGCCGATTGTCACGCCGTTTTCCCGAGCCATGTCGACGACCTCGAGCGACTTATGGCTGTGATGGCCATCGAGGATGATCACGTGTTTGTCCTGCATTGAGGGCTTCATCACCGCCAGGAAATGGTGGACCCACGTGAGGAAGACCTCCTGATCGGTCCATCCAGACTTAGTGCACGTTCCCACCGAGCCTGGCGGCGCACCGTTCATCACGCTTTGAACCATCTTCATCCTGCCGAAGACGAAGACTGGAGGTAAGTACAATCCAGCCGCGTTGACTGCACACAGAACAGTGACAGTCTTGCCGCGCTCTCCGCTTGTGATTTTCCCGACTCTTTTAACGCCTTTGGAAGCAACGATCTCCCCTGGAGTTTGTACGTTGGTCACCCCAGTTTCACCCATATTCCATACTTTCATGGGCCCGTAGTCGCCTCCGCCGAGAACTGATTCGTATGCGTCGAAGAACTTCTTGACCTGAGGTCGGTTAAATCCGACGGCTCGGGATAGGCTTGTGGCTTCTGGGCTCCTGATTGACAGGCTTGGGTGGCGACGCAAAAATCCGTCAAGCCAGTCTTTCCCAGCCATCCTGTGCTCTTTGTCGAACCGCACTTTCATGTCCATATTCTCTGCTAACTCGTAGGCTAGACGCCGTGCGTCCAGTGCTGTGAGTCCAAAAAGAAGTTTCTCCATTTCTTTGATCTTTTGTACGAGTTGTTCCTCCATTTCCTTTGGAATGTCTGTAGACCTTCCCAGACTTCCCGGGACCAGCACCTTCTTGTCTCGGTGGCGACGCAGTGTTTTTCTGGATATCTTGTACATTTTGGAGACCTTATGCAGGGAAGATCCACTACGTATGGCTTGAAGTGCTTGCTTGAGACTCTCTTGGCCATAGGAGCCTCGGTCCGAGGTCCTGGTTCTGGTTCGTGCCATGTTACGTGACCCTGAAAATGATATCGGAATTAGAAAATTGTTGGTGGAAATTGATACAAACTGATTAGGGTTGTGGCAAGGTATTATCTGATGGTGTTTTCCAAGGACACATGAACCGGGGGTGGTGAGGGGAACAGGAAGGGCAGAGCCTCCCCCCCCCCCCCTCCTCCCCCAACCAACTTTACTGATTTTTAACATTGACCCTATGGCGTTGACTGGAAATATTCTGCCAAAAAATAGTTGTTTGTCCCCCAACTTTGAAACAGTTCCCGCGCCGCTGGTGTTTGCTGCACATATTGGAACAAACTGGAAATACTTTGGCAAGCCTTGAAATAATGTGCAAGGGTGATGCTCTTCGCTAGGTACAAATATTTGCACACAGTCTGGCGAAATTTGGTGCATATAAATTTGTATTATAGTATTCGGGTAAAGTCAGTATTATTATCTTGATTAATTGACTGGGTAGACCTGTTATTATCTGGGTATTATCTGTTATAGATATGGGTAGATGGATTAATACAGACACTTTCACATTTAGGTAAGTATGTCATCTACGAATGACCAAGGTCGTAACAAGCAGGGAGGGGATGGCATTCAAGCCCCCAATCTGGAAAGGCCTGACACCAAAAATGTATAGATGTTACCCGACACGAAAAATGTACGTGGTAAATTTCAGACCGCAGCTTCCCAAACCCTTGTGGGTTACCCCCCTTCACGAACACTTTCAATAGTTCGTACGTCCCCGAGGGTGACAAAAGAAATATATAAAAACATATTCGAGGTGTGAAAGCTCATTAGCTACATATTGAAACATGAATGTGTCATTCGTAAACTACCGGCGGGAAAGACGCCCCACCTATGGGGTAAGATGCTCCCGGGGGCGTCTTTCCCCATCGATGTGTGGGGCGTCTTACTCACCAATGCCGAAATTTGGTCGCACGTAGCGTGCAGAAATAGGGCGATCGTGGCGCACTGGAGAATAACACCCTAAAGAGGCAAAATATATCATGTTCCGCGATGGAAAGTCCTACAGCACGCAAGTATATTATTTGGACAGATATTTGCAACTATTTTGTTAAACTTTCATGATCGAAAACGTCAAAAAACAGAGAAACACTCAGCGCTCGTCACGCACTTACAGCAACGGACCAACTTTTTGCGCAATAAACAACCGTGGCTTCTGCTTCCAATCAAGAACTTCAGATATGTTCTCTAGTTTTTTGAACAGCCTATAGAGGGGATGGGGCGTCTTACCCGAGGGGGCATCTTACCCCACTCTACCCTATAACAGTTATAATTTCAGCAACAGAAATGTATTCTACAATGAGAAACAATGGTGCTATTACATTTGGTGTCATCATTTTTCTGATTAATACAAACCTAACAAAAAACAAAACCAAATTGTATTTACAAAGTATAACGTTGCAAATGTTTTTCCGTGATTTTATCAAAAAGTTCCTTTGAGATTAAGGAAATATCGGCGCCCGTATCAACGAGCGTATAAGCTTTTTGACTTCCGACTTTGATCCAGCACATGGGAGTGTTGGGTTTAACACGAATGTGCTGTACATTTTTGTGGTTCAAGTTCTGTTTCTGCGGGTTTCGCTTCCTACGGATGTTTTTTCTTTCCTTACTCTGTGGTTTCTGATTCCAATTAGCTCTAGCTCTACCGTGGTGGTCGTTCACAGCAGAGCTCGGCCGTTTCCCGTAACTCTAGGAGACGTTGGGCAGGAACGACACTGCCATCCCACGTGACCTACCTTGGTGCATCGGTGACAAATGGGTCGGCCGTCAGGGGTCCATTGATACGAGGGATTAGGCGGGTTTGGCGGTCGAGGTTTCCACGTCGCGGGGCCGAAAGAGGGCGCGGCATTGGAGGTCCATAGTTGGGTCGGGGAACGTACGGTCTGGGTGGTCGCGGGTATGGTGGATAGGTCGGGGTGAATACACGTGGTCCTGATTGTGGCTGGGTTTGTGGTTTCGGGGGTCCAGTTTTTGAGCTGCCAGTTTTGATACAGTCTCTCCTAGGGATACTACCAGTTTCTCGATTTTGTCCAACCGTTCATTTCCACTTTGTACCATGTCAACTTCCATGGGTTCCTCATCCGTTTTCTGTGATCCCCGACATAATAAAAATGTTTTCAGCAGTTGCTGTTCATGCACAGCGAATTGAATTGCCTCCTCAAGGGTCTGAAAGGTATGTCTATATAATTTTTCTGCTAGCTGTTGGCTTTGTACTCCTTTGTTGAACACATCTAACAAAATTTGTTGGGTAGCGGGGCTATCAATGTCTGTATAAGCTTCCTTGGCTAGTGAAATGATTCTCTCAGAGTAATTCTGAATCGACTCAACGCGGAATTGTTTTGTTCTTCTTAAGTTTTCTTGAGCGTTTTTCTGATCGGCAAGGTCAGAATAGCGTTCCTTCATTAATTGTTTAATATCTGCCCACGTTAGATTTGCCTGTAGCGCTAGCATACGTTGGAGAAATTCAGCTGCGGGTCCACCAAGTGTTTTTAAGCAAATGATTCTCATCTGTTCATTATCTATACTGTAGCTAATTCTTTCCAGCTGTTTTAACCAGTCCATTAACTTATTATGGCTGTCGCCTGTATATTGTTTAATGTTGTTGCTTAAGCCCTGAGCTCTTAATTCCATCCTGATTTGATTAAAACTCTCAGAGATACGATCCAGCGGAATCTCGGTCATTGTTCCTGTACTTTAATTAAGTTCTCAAAATAAAATTTCGGTTTACACAGGTTTTGCGGAGAGGTGTGCGACTAATTAGTTTCCTAATCCACGTACAGTTCATACATGTAGTACACAATGAACACGCGAACACTTCAATACTATGCAGTGGTCAAAATTTGGCACAGGTATTGTTTGGAGGATTTTAGGAATTTCCCGGGCTTACTGCGTTGTTGAGGTAGTCGGATTGATTTGCTCCTCCTGCAGACAGATGTACTCGTAGTCGGATGTGCTGACCTCAGGTCGTCCGATGTGATGCCCGAAGATCACCAGCACCAGATGTGACAGCTTGGTGACTGTCCAGGGGCCTACATCCGCGGTCTCGGCACCAGTTATAGGGTAGTTTTTTCCCTGGCCGTGGGAAATCTAGGGATAGACCAATCGCTTCCGCTTTGTATACCCCAGAACAGTAGGTGGACAGCTCACTCGTTAAAACTCCGTGATGAGTGACTTCCCGGGCTGAATGCTTCCTCGGGCCGCCAACTACGTTGAGTCGCGACAGACGAACGCCAGTCCGCTCCGAAATCGCAAAGACGTGATGGTTCTACCTCGTAGTCCGAGTCTAGGTCGAGTCTCGAGCTCCCCGTTTATTTTCATTTGCACTCATATATATACACACGAGTCCGCCCACGTAAGTACATTGACAGCGTACAACCCGCACTGCTATTGGCTGGTTCTACATAACACGCCAACCCGCAAGTGAACCGGGCCGTGATTGGCCCGACACGCCAGCGGCCATTGCCCTCGCTGGACGTTGCTGACTGTTGATTCGCCGCAGGTCATGGGTTCAGTTCTAATGCACTTCTCGCACGCTGAGATTGCAGTTTTGCACGGCAGCCTGGCTGCTCGGTCGCGTGGCAACCAGCGATGACTCGTGAACGTACCCGACTGGTGGCGCCAGTTGCCTTGTGGTATGCGAACTCACCGACACGAGCTCCGGTTCTTATCAGTTATAACCTCGTAAGGTGATCTCATCGCGGTGGCTAATAATCGAACAATGCGAGCGGCACTTGGCCTTATCTGTGATAGATCGGGTGGGCCGCATGCCTGACGCTCTTGTTGTGACAGGTGTGTGGGTGCCTCATGCGGCCCCATCGCGGTGACACATACAGTACATTCCAGAGGCTGGCTCGTTCGTATTAACTTTAACATCGTTACAATAGTTTCTCATCAGGCTAACCAGTTTGGCAGGTATTCATTTAGCAGATATTTCACGTTGCTAGAGATTGTACCCAAACACTAGAATGTACAGGACATAATATAATACCTAAGCAGGGTTGTTACAGGCACAAATAAGATTGGCTACCAAACCTAACATGTTTTATGTATCATTTCTAGCCTTATTTAACTCAACCGAATATCAGTCATAAATCAAACTGGTCGAAGGATACAAATGCACTCAGATATCACACGAATACGAACAATGGCGCACGCCGATTACCTATGCATACTCCCGGAAGTTTTCAGCATTGCACTGATATTTTACCCTTTAAACTAACAAGAATACTGGTGTGCATGTGTACCGACTCAAGAAACCCATATTTCGCCAATAAATCCACCGCTAATGGAACATTACCAACCAGCGTCCCCGCGACGCCGCACTAAACCAACGCCGCAACCGACCGTAATGGCGGTATTCCCAAACTGTGACGTCATCGGCCAGGGAGTACCTACGGTCGCAAAACCTTTTCTTTGTAAATTTTGAGAAAACGGTTGTTTGATGAATGGTGATACCCATTATTGTCCGAATTAGAACTCCCTCTTTCATTTGGTGTATATATCTCACAACCTGCAACTAGTCCATTGACTACCATCACACCCAGACTGAGGATTCGGCTTACGTCCGTCAGAAGAATGTCATCTGATTTTTTTCTTGGGGGAGGGGGTTAATGCATGGAGAAATGGGAGAGCTTTATTAGGGGACCACCCGACGGGACCCCGATCTCAAAATTGTGAATTATCGGAGCCTAAGCTAACTTCGGGGCGGGGATTTGGGGCGGATACCTGATTCATCAGAAGTATACCAGGAACACTCATGGTCAGAGTTGATGCTTATGTACACTCAGGACTGCAGCGAACTTGAATTGGGTACCCAATAATATGCAACAGTTATCTCGCTTTACTCTTACTTGCGATCATTTCCATCCGCATTTTCTCATCATCAGTCTGGCCGCAGCATAGCTCGCAAGTGACTGTCTCTTAAACCGACGGTGCACACCGCTTTTATTCATATACAGTGCTTGTGTCCGAAAATCGCGATGTGATCATGCCGGGCCAGGCGATATGCCATATCCCATCAGTTTATATCCCACTCTGTATCGCATTGGGCACGGTCCCACTCACGCTCACGGTCACGGTCTCGCGTTGGGCTCAGACCCACTCATCACAAGTGTCACTATGCGGGCCTTGGTTCGTGGCAGACTGGCAGGCGCAGGTCGCCCGACAGCAGTGACATTCACCACTGGCTAAGTCCAGCGGCGAGGCCGACCACGAGTGGCGCAGCTACTGAAGCCAACGGATCGCAGCTGGCAGCTAGGAGAACGCCGACTCCCGACAGTCCCGACGATCGCCAACGACAGACAGACAGACAGACATATTTTATACTTTGCCATTAGAACGCAGCTGCTTGCGCAAACTGTTGGCATTTCTCGCGCTCTCTTTCCTTGCCGGCCTGCAGCTTCCTCACGCTGTTGACGTGTCGCAGGCGGATGGTGGTGCGCAGATGCACGCGGCGGCAGATGATCATGTGGTCCAGGTCAGGAGCTTTCTGTGCAAGCTGGGCACACAGGTTTCGTTCGACGCCACTCTCTCGAGATAAGCAGTCAAGCTTGTTGGAGCGACCTAAAGGCACGCCTTTCCCATGGTGGTAGGCACAGAATGCAACTTCAAACTCTTTGAAGAGGGACCACCACCTGTCACTGGGTACTGTCAGGCTGCCACGGCTGATGACTCGAATCCATGCAGCCTCTGCCGGACCTAGTGCGTCACCAGCAGCCAAGCCGCTGTCCACTCGGCGGAGCTGGTGGGCGATGTACCCGCTTATGTGGGCCATGCCCTCCGCGGTGGTGTTCAAGCACACGTCAGCTGTCAGCGTGGCTAATTGTGCTAGCTCCGAGTCGCTCACGGTGCCGCTGGTGCCGTGAAGGTGCTTCTTTTCCTCAGCTGGCTCTTCGGTGTTTTCGCTCTCGGTCGGCGCAAGTGTTTCTGCCAAGACAGATAGTTCGTCGGCAGGGGTGTCGTCGCGGCCACTGGTCACCGGCCACTGGTCACCGGCCACTGGCCACCGGCCACTGGTCACCGACGCCGATCACGTGCGCACCTGTGGACGAAGAACCGTAGTCGGCGTTCTCGACCGGTGCGCTGACCGCGGCTCGAACGTTCCCGCCGACAAAGAGCAGCTTCAGGCGCTGGATGGCTTCCACAGCCGTGGGGTTTGTATTCATCCCGCCGCTCCCCCGCACCTTGCTGAAGTGGTTTTCAACAGCGTCTTGGTTAAGGTGGGCGGTGGGAAGCGACTTGAAGTCACCCAGCTGCCCAAGGTCGTGCAGCAGGCTCACCACGGAGCGGATAGTCATAACAAGGCCTCTTAAGCAGGGCAGCAGCCCCCGCCTGGTGCCGAACTGCGCCGTGGACACGACACTCTTTAGGTGATCTAGGGCCTCCAGTTGTAGGGTTCTGTGTCTACCGAGAGCATAGCGCTCTTTCTTGGCGTCCCACTGGACGCGGGAGTTTAACACATCAAACCCCCGATCCATGGCACGTATGAAATCGGCGGCGCGCTGGTGCTCCGGGAGCAGATACTCCAATGCAGCCGCCGTCGACTCACTGAGTAGCTGCGCAGCAGGACGCACACGCTGTCGGGCGTTTCGACTCACGTCAAGGTGCTGTTGCTGCAGGCGAGGGAAGATGTGAAGCTCCTGGGTGGTGCCAATCTTGTTCAGGAGATCCTGAAGGATGGTTTTATTCAGGATCACGTCGCTACCGAGCTTGACGCCGTCGTCTAGCACGTGGTTCCTAATGAGTTTTAGCAGATGCGGCACGTCTGCCAGCATCCACACTCTCCTGCTGGGATCACTGGGATTAGCGATGGAGACCTCGCCATCGTGACTCAGCCCCAACTCGGCCCATAGGGCTTGATTGTTTGAACCCATGTCGCTGACCACAGCACGGACGGAAAGGCCAGCTTTCTCCATCGCTACGATTAGTTCAAACAGCAACGCTGCTTCCACGGAACGGTCAGAATCAAACAGCACAGGCTGCTTCCAGCTCCCACAGATGGACCGGATCATGAAGAGCTGCACGTAGCGGTGAGGACCATGCACCTTATCTTCTCCCTGGTCATACTGAAGACGAGAGTCAAGAGCCATTTCGTCAAACCTGAGCGTGACATGTCTTTCCACGGCTGGCATATCGGCCGCCTTATCAGCCAGCATGTTCATGGTCGTGGTGCAATGTCCCGGTCGGACGTGACATGTCTTTCCATGGCTGGCATATCCGCCGCCTTATCAGCCAGCATGTTCATGGTCGTGGTGCAATGTCCCGGTCGGACGTGACATGTCTTTCCACGGCTGGCATATGCGCCGCCTTATCAGCCAGCATGTTCATGGTCGTGGTGTAATGTCCCATATCGGCCGCACATGCCAATGTTCACGGCGTGGTTCATATCGGCCGCCTTATCAGCCAGCATGTTCATGGTCGTGGTGTAATGTCCCATATCGGCCGCCTTATCAGCCAGCATGTTCATGGTCGTGGTGTAATGTCCCGGTCGGACGTGACATGTCTTTCCACGGCTGGCATATCGGCCGCCTTATCAGCCAGCATGTTCATGGTCGTGGTGTAATGTCCCGGTCGGACGTGACATGTCTTTCCACGGCTGGCATATCGGCCGCCTTATCAGCCAGCATGTTCATGGTCGTGGTGCAATGTCCCGGTCGGACGCAAACATCCTTTACCCATCGCTTCAGAGACGTGACAGATGGCAAGGGAAGACCCTCGGAGAGACTACAGGCTCACGGAGATATCAGTAACCAGAACGGTGTGGTTTGATGGGCAGGCTGAGGCCTTGGTCATCGATGGGGCTTCCCATTTCTTGGGGTGTGTCCCTGTCTGGAGCACTTGTAGCTGGGTAGGTGTAAATAGCTGCAGAAGACATGCCCTGCTTATGTGCTCCTTGGCGCACGTTCTCTCCATCTTCTGTAGTCGCTCCTTAATCTGGCTGTAAAGTTCCCACTCGAACTGCAATTCAGCTCCGCTGCAGCCTCCTCCGTTGCCGGTGTTTGGCTGCCAACATAGGACAGATGTTGCCTGTGTGGATATAAGCATGGGAAGAGGATAGCAAGGATAAAACATGATGGCATGAAATAAGAATTGCATCATGCTTTGAGATAAGGATATCAAATATTGCCTTGCAATATTGAAGTCTGGACCAACATTGGCAATTGCACAAATAGGCATGGATACACAAAGCAACATGTAAACACATATACACAATACATACAATGTACAAACACACAAAAAACAAGTTACATGTTTTTGGACTTCTACAGGCAAATACGAACATCTGCAGGCACATACAGATGACTGCAGATCTTTGCAAATGCATGCTCACCCTTCATATATAGAAGAAGAAAAAAACACACACACACATATATATATATATATATATATATATATGTATATATATATATATATATATATATATATATATATATATATATATATATATATATATATATATATATATATATATATATATATATATATGTATATGTATATATATATATATATATATATATATATATATATATATATATATATATATATATATATATATATATATATATATATATATATATATATATATATATATATATATTCGTATTGCTTGCTGGTCGTAGTAGGTAACTGCGCCGATGTGCGGCCTCGAGAGCGGCGTTGTCCGCCACGATCTGCGCATCGATAACGTGCGCCTCAGCGCTTTTATGTATCACCAAGTCGGGTTTGCGAAGCCCGGCTGGTGTTGACATGGCGGGTTCCACGTCGGTTCCAAATGTCTTTCGTCCAAGAGTGTCCGCCAGTGTGACCGTGACACGGTCATGCCGCGCAATTCGAGGGCATCATAAACATGACGCCATGGGCACGTTTGGCTTATATGAGCCAAGGAAGCGCTTTGCCGGCATCCGGCGTCGCACTTCGGCCTGCTATCACGGCCTCTCGCCGCGCGCTCGTCTGTTTCGAGCCAGTTAGCTCGAGTTTTGATGGCAGCAGCAAAGCGCCAGCCGCTCACCCTTCTCGTGCCCGCGAGAACCCAGGAGGTCGCGCCGGGCAGATTCTCAGATAGGCGCAGGCTCGCGCCGTCGAAATATTCATAAAGCTCCATGTTCTGGAGCGTCCGTAATTTGGACGAGTTACTGAGCAAAATGCCCTTGATCGTCACGGACTCGACGGCGCGTAGGCACTGACGTACATTAGGGGATTCCGCCAGTATCTCCGCCGCTGAGGTGTGGAGGCCAGCAGCTTGCTCAATCTCGATCTCCGTTTGATCGGTATGATCCGGTTAACTCGTTAATCCCGAGCCCGCCATCTTTGACGTGGGCATGGAAGTATACCTTTGGCGTATCCTTCGGGAGATGGAGCCATGATCTAACACTCTGCCTGATTGGTAAGTCTATGTGTTTGAGCGGCCCTTTACTATAGGTGCTCAGGACTAATCCGCGAGATTACCGACAGAAGGAAGTCTCTCAACATCGCTACGCGCTGTTCTGGCTCCAGAGGCACCTCTCTGATATTCTTCAAACCATCTTGAAGCCTTGGCGATTCGAGTACCTGGACTACATGGGCAGCAATCTGGACTCCTAGGTATTTGACACTATCGCTTGGTCTCATAAATTGCACTGGGGCGCCATCAATGGTCAGAATGTTGATTTACCATCACCCACGATCGTCAGGGTTCAACAATTCGCGGCGTTCATGCTTTGACCAGCGCACGCCAGGTTCTCTGTGACTGGATTAATTATGTCCAGAAGGACTTTCGCCACCAGCACCAGATCGTCGGCGAACTCCAGAGCATTCACGCCGTGTACGGACACTTCCGGGGTTAGAGGAGTCAACGCTTCGTCAATGACGGCGTTGAATAGGTACGGGGAGAGGTGGTCGCCCTGTCGAACGCCCCTCGTCACGCCGATCTGCGTCTCCCTGCGGATCTCGGTTGTGCTGCCGGAATAGATCTCTCGGACTATGTCACAGGTACGGTCCGGTGCCCCAACCCTTCGCAGCGCCCGAAGGACGGAGTAATGGGACACACTGTCGAATGCCTTAGGACATCCAAGAAGGCCAGTGCAAGGAACGTAGAGTAGGAGGTGACCGACCTGATCAGGTGGTCGATCAAGGCCACGTTTTCCACGCAACCATCCGCGTGGATGAAGGCCCTGCGTGCAGGGGACGCAGCGCATTAGTTCTCTCCGCCAATATACCCGTGAATGTCCTGAACAACACGAATGATATTGAAATCGGATGGTACTCAGCGGGCTCGACGGATTGGCCGTCTTGGGAATTAGTGGTCCTGCTGGCCTTCAGCGGGGCCGGGATGTGGGTAAGGTATAACCAAAAGGTCAAACATGGTGAGGATATGGATGGGGAATTTGCGCAACAGTCGCGTGGTTATACCGTTCTTGCCAGGGGCGGTTGCCAACTTGGCCTTCGCGACTACGGCGGCCGTTTCCTTGTCAGTGATGGGCTTAGCCCAATCGTGAGCCGTCGGTCTTATCGGTTTCACTTCTCTCACATCGTGTGGGCTATCCCGTGTAAACAGGCATGCCCAGAAAGTTTCCTGATGATCAATCGTTACCGGACTCGGATTGCCCATTTCTTTCAAATGGCCACTTAGTATCATTTTGACACATTGTCCTCGCTTTTGGTCGTATAGGATCTGTGTTTTTCGGTACAGCTCTTTTCGTACCTGCCGTTTAGTAAGGGGTTTGGTCGTTGGCGCGAGTACTGCGCTTTCTGGATCCAGACTTTGCCTCGATAGCTCTCGTGTAATAATCAATCCATGCGATTAAGATGAAGCGTTCCACGGCATCGCTCACGGCGTCATCCACAATGCCGAGGAGGAGATTTCCCTCCAAGGTCTTTCCGGTTCCTCGCGTGGTTCAGCTGCAACCACTTCGCACAGGGCCCTGTCCGGCTGTTATTGGCTTGGGTCCCTCGTCTGATCAGTCGGCGGGCTCTGCCTTTCCCGCTGAGCGATCTCATCGTTTGCTCCCGGTGCAGGCTGGTCCACCGGGGCCTACACTGGTCGTACCTGGTCTATGACCAGTTGCTTATAGGCTGGTTGCCGCCTTTTGCCTTTAATGGCTTCTACGGATCTTTGTGGGAATTTTATGTTAAGGGCAATATACCGAGTACCTTTCACCGTGAGGCTCGCCTCCACCCTCGCCATCAAGGCGTGCTCCTCCGAGTCCCATCTGGGTTTGGTCTGCGCTGCCTGTAAGGCAGCTGTCTCGGCGTGAAACTTTTAGATCGTCGGTAGACTCCGAGACCTCGCATCGTTCTGAACAATCCGTCACAATCGGGGCACGTGTCAGTCACGGTACGCTTTAATGCTGGGCGGTGATGTCTGAGCCATCTGTCAGTGACGGAGGCCGCAGGAAAGAATCTCAAAGGCACCTTATTCTCGATGATGAACACGTCCTTTTTGCCCTATCTTTGTTTCCCTCTTTTGTTTCATCGAATTTTCCTTCGAAGCGACCCTCACTTACGTGCTTTGCAGTTTTGCCCACCCGTTCTGTGTTGGACTGGCTTCGAGACATGATTAGGCATATCTCTGCCACCTCCACCATATCAGAGATGTCCCTGTGCAAACCAGCCTGCACGTCCTGGAAGGTGCGCAGGACGTTCTCGGGACACCAACTTTTGACAACGCTGGACTGGTCAGTTGGCAGCCACTCCGCGAAGTCACTGTGTCTCTCTATCACACGCTCTTTGAATGCGCGATACTGGGAGACGAGGCACAAACATTTGGTCCCTGAGCAGCTGTCGCTGCACGGATGGCCCGGCAGCTTCACATTCCCCAGACTCAGCCGTTCGGCCAGGTCTGAGAACGTCGCCTCACCATAGTCGGATCCTGCACTAGTTGAGGCGATCCTGTCCATGTCGAATGTGTGAATTATGAGTCGTTCAATGTCAGTCGGATCAAGATACGTTGGACTGATTCGCAGGATCGCCGCCACCAGGTCAGACCGTCGCCGAGTCGCCTGTGCCATGTCAGTCGCGTCGCGTTCTATATCACTACGCCGCAGCCGATGCTGCTCGGTCACTCCGACCTCGGCGCCTCGGAAACCGGTACCGTCAGCCACCGCCGACCCCTCCCTCTCTAGCTGGCCAGAGAATGCACCCGCTGCAATTTTGGTCCGAGTGGACAGATACTTGTCCACTTCCTGGCGGTCCCGAAACACCGAGTACAGCGCTGACTGACCAGCCTTACTCAGTGCCACAGCGGGCGTCATCACATCGATGATGATCAGCGACGCCATCACAAACTCCCGGCTCTCCAGCGTCCGGAGAACCCGCTAGGCCGACCCAGTAAAAAGCGACCCCTGAGCGATCATGTCTTGGAGAACATTGATCATGGTAGCTCGGTTGTGGAGGACTTTGGTCACTGCCATGACTAAGTACTCCACGAAGTGTGTTTCGATCAGCCGCTGCAAAGATAGGCTAATCACATCCAGCTGGGCGGATGCCCTCCGCAGCTGTCGCTTCAGAAGTCCTGACCCCTGAAACAGGCTGATCACCTGGTGCAGGCTGTCCATGTACTCCAGCATCCAGGTCGCTTCTTCCTCGTTCGTAACTTTCGTCAATAAAGTATCGAGGCGGTGGTCACGGTCATCTAGATGAACGTGACTTGTGTTAAATTTGTCCTTCCATATCCGGCGGAATCCATTTTTACTGCCAGAATAGACTACCTCGCAGTCTACTCAGGGAGGCACCAATTCTCCAGGAGCTTCGCAGGGAAGAGCACATAACACATAGCACATAACTGGTGTTACCAGTTATGGTATTACGTTATTACGGTATTACCAGTAGAATAACAGCCAATTCCGGCACTCTGAAGCTTTCCACTGACCACTTGTTTTGAGTGATCGTGGTGTCCGTGACAGATGGTGGGGCGGCCGGACGGAAAGCAGTTTCCGATTTGCACGATCAATGAAACCACGAGTGGAAAAGGAGAATTATCCCCACTTGGAGTCCAACCACAGTTCTAAGAAAAGAAATGTCGCACAATACCAAGGAGTACAACATGCTTGCAATCTGCAGCAAAGCTGCGGACAGCATCTACACCATACTCTGAAGGTAGCAAAAGGCGTCGCAGTCTGAAGGCGTCGCAGTCTTAACCCAAATAACATGGTCTACGTTGCTTCGGACATTTGATGCGCATCAGAAGTCCGATATCATTTATTTTATTGTTAGTTTTTTTTTATTGAAGACGGTGCACCTGATCTGCACAACTATTTAAGATAGTCACCTTACATGTACTTGCCACTAAGGCAATACTTTGAACAGGCGCCCAGGTAGACATTTCATAGTGGGGGAGCAGGGGCGGATCCAGGACCTTCATCGGGACACTCGTCTGGAGGGGTCCTCTTTCTACTATTTTCTCAAAGGGGCGCTGCCGCAGACGTACCGGAAGGGGTGTCTTCGGGAAGAATATCGTGTATATGTCCATAATTGGGGGAGAGGGACAGCCGCTGGCATTGGCCATTGCACATTACCGCGTCTTCTTTGGGTTGGCAAGTGGACGGTGACTGGGCTGTACCAGCAGCCGTCTCACGTTCGGCCGACTAGGCCGGCAGGGGGGGGCACCGCTGCTGCGCGCGCCGGTGTGCTCTGGGAAGCGGGTGGTGATATGGCTGTACCAGCACGCTGTCTCACGCTCGGCGACTGGGTCGACGGGCACACCGCCGCTGCTCGACGATGCCCTCGGATACGATGCGATGCGAAAGGCTCTTGTCCCTTGGCAAAAGCTGGCCGCGCTGCGTACTGCCATCGTCCCGCGACTCACCCACTGCCTGCGGCTGGGTGTGCTGACTAAGGGGCCACTTCGAGCTTTCGACGTGGTGCTCCGCTGGCGAGTGAAACCCTTCATGGGTCTCCCCGGCGTGCCGCCGGGGGCTACATGTACGCGCCTGTCTCGTCGGGTGGCGTTGGGCTGACGGAGTTTGTGGCGGAGTGTAGCAACGCGAAGCATGGTAGCATACCACCACACTTCCCAACCAGCCCACGACCATGCGTTTCGTCATCTCCTCAACACGCGCTACGCGCCCGCCGACGCCACCGAGCTCCGCTCGGCAATAATATACGCCTACAACTCACATAAACACGCGCACGGCGGCCAGCTTATTCAGTTACTCATCGACACGCAATGATCCACACTCACGTGCATTGTACGCGTCGTACTTCCGTCTCCGGCAAAGGCCGGCACGTGCCTGCGGTTGCACGGTCGCACAATTAATGAAAGCAACACGTCACCTACAAGCTATCAAAATGCGACCCTCGGTTAGATGAAATAAACACACACAGCAAATTCAATTACAGACCGCGAGCGCGGCCATCTTATTCAGTTACTCATCGACACGCAGTGATTCACACTCACGTGCGTTGCACGTGTACTTCCGTCCCCGGCAAAGGTCAGCGCGTGCAGGCTTTTTCCATTAGTATATATACACACTTGAATAAATACCCAGGGACTCCTGTCCCTGGGTATTTATTGCCCTCGGGAGGACAGACCATCACGAGACGCCGAGCTGTTAACATCGCTCCCGCCGAACATCTGGTGACTACCACTGCGTGACCTGTCGTGGCGTGGGGACGGACCGAGTGTCGATCGAACTGAGAGCCGGGTTGGATAAGTCGTGGTTATCTTTCGTGTGCCTGTGCGTGGAAACACTGTTGCCAGACAGTCGTGATGAAAAACCTTCAGATTTGGTATCCAAAACCTCTAGAAACCTCTGATGTTTTCTAAAACCCTCTAGAATTACCCTCTGAAAATTTTGTTCGCTAAAGATCGCAATTTCTTGCCCCAGCCGGGTCGAGATATCCAGGTGCGAATACATGGGGAGGGGGGGGCAGGGTGCTGCTCCGGGGCGCGCAAAAAAGCACTAAAACTGCGCCAAGCAGGAACGCGGTTCGACAAGTTGACATTGCGCCAACTACCCCACTGGGGGGAATTCCTGGATCCGCGCCTTAGCGGCCGTCCATAAATTACGTTTTGCATGGAGGGGTGGGGGGGGGCGGGTTGGACCGAGCGTAACCGGGGTATACCAACCCATGCTAAGCATACTAAAAGTGCGTGACCAGGGGGGGGGGTGTACCCCCATCCGATTCATACATACATACATAAAGAATAAAAGGACACGTACCTGGCTCATCTGTGAGAAATAAAGTGGCTCAGATCTTCAGGCGCTTGCATATTCTTCCACTGTCCTGTTCACGATTTTAGTCGGTAATTATCACAGTTAGGTATGTGAGGCGTGACGCATTCAGAAGCCCGCTTGTGTGGCCATAAGCGACGAAGCGTCACCGCATATTTTGGTGTGGTTGTGGTGATGGGGGGGGATGGGGCAAACGCTATTTTGGGCGCGTTCTTTCAATACCATACCATAGGCGTAATGTGAAATTTTCTTATTCCAGTGGGTCGTGATCTTCCCCCTCTCCCCGGCTCCGCATGGGAGACGCATGTGGTGGGACGAAATGTCAGAAACCGTCTTCGATTTGTTTACAAACTCGTCTGATTTGAGCAGCTTAAGATGTGATATGTAGTTTAAGCATACATTTTTATTATCAAATATACTTGTTTCGAAAAAAATGGATGTTCAAGCTAATTTTGTGGGAAATCGGAATCTTAAAGGGGAGGGGGGCTGGGCGCATTTTTTCTGGACTCATCACTGCCTACTTAGAGTGCCGTAGTTACGTTTCGTCAGATTATACCGTCTCCCACATAAACTATCGCAATCACGGCGGCGGCCGCATTGGTGGTAATCGGTCATCAGGAACACCAGTGAGCAGTGAATGCGATTGGATACATATATTAGCATCGTATCACAACTCATGACTGGAATTGCTTTAAATTGCACCATGTGTGCTCAGTGCTGCCGCATCTACACAAACGAACTTATCAGGGGAAGTTACACAACACTAGGTTATAGCTTCCTTCTGCTCGAATTAGCTCAAATCAGTATGATGTGGGTTACACAACTACCTGTGCTAGCAAACCAGCAACAATTATACAAAGCACAACTTAAGGCGCGGTCAGCTCGTACGATAGGTACTTTCAGTGGTCACATTCTACCCACACAGAGTAGTCTACAGACCCTCTGGCCACTCACCATCATATATCACATCACTTCTGAACACACGGATCATCTTTTCCGGGATGTCGTAAGTTACACAGTTTTTCCCCATCGCCTGCAGATTGGACCTGACTTGCAGAATGGCTTCCATCATACGGATCTGCATCCTGTTCCGAAGTTTGGTTTTTACAATATTCATCTGCGAGAACAGCCGCTCCACAGATGCGTTGGACACAGGGGCACTCAGTATTGCTGTTCCCAACTTGTATATATTAGGGTACTTCTGGACTCCATCCGCCATCTTCTTCTCCCCCACCTCCCACCAGAACTTCTCCCTGTCCACCACAGGTCCGTCAGCCGTGTCCTGCCAGTCCTCGTGATGCAGGGCGTTCCACTGTCTCTCAACATCATCTGGACTCCCAGCGATACTCTGGAAGTGAGCTGCAATTGGTACCACAGCCGGGCGTCCGCATACTTTCAGTGCAGATTCCGGTGACAGCCTGGTGAGATCGGAGAGGATGCCGATGTTCTCAAGAAGGCGCCTCTGTACTTCCGCTACGAGAGTCACGAGAAACTCGCGGCACTTCTCCCTGATGGGAATCGCTGACTCTTCTGGGATGTTGCACTCTTCCATACTGAACGCGTGCCCGAAAAACAAGGCCCTAACTGGGATCAAGTTTTGCGATGGATCGAGCGCAATTAGACCTTCCGACGTCAGACTTCTTAGAGCGGATGGCATCACGACCAGGTCCAACAAGCTCCGAAGGAACTCTTCCAAGTCCTTATGGAGCGCACATGGATCTGGATTTGAGCTTTGGAAGATGCGGTTGATCCGGTTGACCGCCTTCAATTGCGTGGACATGAACGTCAAGAACAGACGGTTTTGCTGATCGTTGTACATCTGGTACAGCTGATCAGCTGATCAGCGTGATCGTTGTCGCTATCTTTCGCCAGCATGAATGTCAACTTCAGTTCCTCATACTGTTCCAAAACTCTGTCTACGGCATCACCACGGCTAAGCCACCTTGTCATGGCCACCTTCGGTATTTTACGATTTTTCTGACCGTCGTTTATGGTCGCGTACAGTTGAGTATTCTCTCTACCGTTTAGGACTATGACTAAACCAATTATGTGTCTCACGGACCATGAAGTCGAGATGCCGAGGGAGAACAGCACATGCCGTACTCGCTGCCAGGTGTAGCGAGTGGCACAGACACCGTACTACGATCAGGTGAGGAACCTGTTCCCTGAGACGGGTACTCACGGAGTGGTGTCACCCCACCATGGCGCTGGCACCGTCCACACCGATGCCGACGAGGCGATGCACGGGCAGGTTGTCCAGCTCCAGTGCCTGCAGGATCGCTTCTGTGATTGTATCTGCCGTCGTTGACTCCAATTCAATGAGGCGATACAGTGTAGTCACCACTCGTTTCTGCCTTCTGCTAAAGTATCTCACAATCACACCGAGACACTGTGTATCCGACACGTCGGTCGATTCGTCTATTATAAGGCTAAAGTATGAGCCTTTCATATCGTCCAGGAGTTCTTGATGGATGACTGGCCCTATAATGTTATTTATAATGCCTGAACACTTCGTGCGATGAAGTTTCAAATCTTTTAGAATCTTGGAATTCGGGTCCAAACTTGACAGCACCTCACCCAGATGGTCGACAGAGGCGTTTGACCCATGCTCTGCGATGTACAATGCAGTCCTTAACTCCGCCTTCTTCACGGCATCACCGTGACCGTCACTTCGGCATGGGAATGCTTCCGTGATTTTCGTGGATTTACTACTCACAAAATTCCGTTTGTGTTTGGTGGTTTTGGAATGATCCTCTAGGTCTTTTTTCCTCGAGGCGATCACGGCTTTCCAGCACTTGCACCTCGCGTGAAAGTCATCTCCTTCCACAGACTGAATCCAGCCCCTGAAGATGTGCTGGCTTTCCCACTCCTTCTTATAGCGTTGGGTGTATTGCTGATGCTTTCCCATTTTGTGACTCAAAATACTTTATAATTTCTACAGAGCCCAAGGCAACATAAAACCCTATTTATTTTGATGTTGTCACAGGCGGAATGCGGATAACAATCTTTTGTTTCGCAACAGAAAACGTGTGATCAAGATCATTTAGATTAATAATTATTGAGTTTTGTGACTATAAAAATATATTTGGTAGTACAAATGAATAAAAGAAAAGCAACAAAAAAACATGAAAATTAAATGACAATTAATAAATGAAATAAATGCATATATCAGTACAAATTATCAGTACAAATTCATTTCTATGCGCGGTGCTATAAAACCTCTAGATTTCCCTCTAGAAACGAAAAACCTCTGATTTCAAAATTTCCCCTGAAACGGATGGTCAAAACCTCTAGATTTCAGGGAAACCTCTGATTCTGGCCACACTACGTGGAAATAGCAACAAGGATCCTGGACTATCACCGCTGCGTTTTACGGACTAACCATCCGATGAACGGTCGCAGCAGACCGCGCACGTCTACCTCATCCCCGACGCCAGACGCAGGGCCCGAAATAACTCGACTGTCACAGGAGGCAGACGTCTTAAGGCTGCCACGTCGCAGCTCCTCTGCTCCCGTGACCTCGAGATAGCGCGTCTCGCCAGCGTCGAGCTCGAGACCGTGGTTCGTCGTCGGCATGGCCGGGCACCCACACCAGCTTACCTGGCAGCCTATTTGAATGGGCAGTGGATGCGAGATGGCGGTGACGTGTCTTCACGATTCACACGTACTCGTGTCGCCACTGTGGTGCTGGCCTCTCATGTGGCCATCGCGTGGCACGCTGCTGTCCACGGTCCGGTGCTCCACGTGGGCACCGCGGCTGTCGAGCCGCGCAAGGAGGCCCGCATTGTCCGTGGTGCGATCCGCCAACGCGCGCTGGCTGACCTGGCCAAGTCCCACCAGGGCAAGGTCATGGACTGTGTCGCCAGCCAGCCTGTGAGCTCCAATTATATGCATAGTGGGAGCTTAACACAGTTTGGCACCGAGTGGCAGTTCGTGCACCGGTCAAGGCTGGGCCTCGTGCCGCTTAACACGCGCCCTGGAGGGCCTCTGAGAATTACGCGCACTGGAGGGGGGCGGATTCCGCCCCCCTAAGATCTCGGCTCCTAGTAAAGCTGGAGGAACGAAATTCGCAGGGTGGATGGGCACGGTAGTGAACTCTATTGTGTGCAATTTTCGTGACCTTAGGTCAATATCTTCAAGGTCAAATGAGGTCAGATTGGCAAAATTTTCCGGTTTTGCGTGGCTTGGCTTTTTCATCGTTATGGATCGCTGTGATTGTGTTTAAATGCTCAAAAATGGGCATGAATGATGTCTTGGACATTACTAATGATGCAATGCAGATGCTAGACCCAACATTTGACCTCAGGTCACCTATATAGCACCACTTTATCAGGTCAGTTACCTGTTCCAGTTACCGGAACCGGCCGCCCGCCCGACTGCTCCGTCGGGCAGCTCGGAGCAATCGGCTTCGTGAAGAAGGGAGTGAAGTACATGAATAAAGTATGGAAACGCAATGACAAACAGTACAAATGACAACCAGTAGTGCATTTATGGCAACATTCCAGTTGATCAAGTTTGGTTCCATTAACCTGTCATGAACTTGACCTGACTTCACCTTGGTGACCTAACATGACCTTGAAACTATACAGCATATCAATATGCATCAAACAAGTCGCTAGTGTTGCCTAGAACACTTCCCTTTTGTCAGTATACTGGAAGCGCATCAGCGCCGATTTTGGTGGTCTGGCGCTAAAACATTTTTTGACTTTAGCGGCCCCTAACTTGAAATATTTTCGTATATCGACCGGTAAAATCTGCAGTTATTTGCGAAAAACCGGAGGGGTGGGCGGATTTCGCCCCCCCTCCAGTGCGCGTGTTAACGGCTACCAGCGCGGCGCACGGGACTGGCGCTGCCGGCGCTGCGGCTACACTAGAGAGACGGTGCCCCATGTTCTCAATAATTGCCGGCCGCACAGTGCTGCGTTTCAGCTGCGCCACAACGCAGCGCTGTCCCGCTTCACAAAGGCGGTGCCGCAGCGGGGCGGCACGGAGCTGCGCGTCAACCGACAGGTGCCTAGCGTGGAGCTCCGCGTCAACCAACAGCTGCGTCAACCGTCCTCCGCCCGGACCTGGTTGTGACGCGTGGCAACGAGATCTCGTTGGTCGATGTCATCATCGCCTTCGAGGACCGAGCCACAGCGCTGCGTGCTGCCGCCGAAGGGAAGTTGGCGAGGTATGCCCTCCTCGTGGAGCAGCTCCGCCAGCAGGGCAAAACGGCCCCAACCCACGCCTTCGTCGTGGGCTCCCTCGGTACTTGGTATCGGGGTAACGAGACCGTGCTCAAACAGTTGCGTATCAGTCGCTTTTATGCGAAGCTGATGCGTCAGCTGATGATCAGCGACACCCTGAGGTGGTCCCGTGACGTGTACGTCGAGCTCGTCACCGGGCGCCGTCAGTGCCAGCAACCCGCGGCCGTACGTCACGACCGCGGATAGGCAGGGTGTTGCACCATATCATGCGGGGCCCTGGATGGAGGGGGCGAGGGGTTCTCGATGGTTCCGCCCTGGGGGCTCCTTGTCTTTCCCTAGGACCCACCTCCCCACGACCCACCCACTCTTCGGGCGTTGCGGCGGCGGCTGGCGTTGTCTGGAGCAGCGTTGGGTGCTGCCGCCCGACCTTTGGCCCGGCCGCATGCTCGTCGTGCGGGCGTGCCGGCCGGGCCGCGGGGTGGCGCGCCGCTCCGGGCTCGACGTGTGGTGCCCGAGCCGCCGCGTGGGAGGTGTTTTTGACATATTTACTTCTTTGTTTTAGGGCGGGTCGTCTCTCGGGCCACGTTTTTATGGCCCTTTTGGCCGCTGTGGCACCCCTTTTTTATTTGTCATGATTGTTAATAGTGTTGTGTTATGTTTTAATTGTTTTTGTTACTTGTTTGTTTTAACTAGAGGCCGGCTCGCCCGGCATCTTACATGCCATTTTAGCGGTTTTAGCTTTTCAGCCGGTGTTGCGGCTGCGGCCGTGCGGCTCCGGTTTTTAATGTGTGCCGTCACCCCCCCCCCCCCCCCCCCCCCCCCTAAGATGTCTTTCACAACCAGGATCGATGAATGAATTTATACTTTAAATGATTGATAACGATAACGATCAATGGGGGTGACGATAACGTGGCCCAGATAACGATAACGAGTGTAGTGAATGACTGGCCGATTGGTACTGTACCTATCAGGTATCGTTGTTGGAGGCATGTTTACTGTCTAGTTGTCTTGGTTACACAAACCATCATACTGTTTTCAGAGCAATGTGTAGGGGAGACTGGTGTAACACGCCCCTCTTAAGGATATTTGATCAGTGTGCCTCGGGCATTGAATTTATCTCTATTTTTTCCTTATGAAATGAACTACGCATCATTTT
>JAOTOM010000937.1:0-51856 GCA_034440615.1 Ashinkailepas kermadecensis | reverse complement strand
TGATTAACAATGACATTCGACATGATAATTACTGACAACGGCAGTGCGCGCCTAGACATGTTCCGGCTAAATATTGATTAACCCTCGCAGTGCGGGATAATAATTGTCTACCCCTCGCAGAGTTGACAAACTAAATGAATGAATGAATACGCCGCTCCCTCCCTCCACCACTGACTTTTGTTTTAGCAGGATATATAGATGCGGTAAACGGCGTGGTGTTCCTTCATCTTTCAATTTCAGAGTTACTCGAGAAAAAAATGTTCTCCAACTCTTTTCGTGGACATTCCAAGTCAGGTCAAACAGGTCAATATCAGGATGCAGTCGGTCACCCGTCTTCGCAGTAGTTTTCGGACTCTGAAGTCTGCTTGACACAAATATGGAATAGGCTTTGTAAAGTCTGGGAAAAGTGCGATTAGCGAGACAGCGATAAAGCGCGCGAAAATTTTATACGGCGACGAAAAGCGTGTCACGTACTTCTGTTGTATTTTCCTTTTGATAATTTTCTGCCGTCTTCGCAATTATAGGCAATTATTTCATGCTGTTGTAACAATAGTTATTTCATGAGAGGCAATCGTGGCTGTATTTGAATTAAATAATAATATTAAATAGCTTAAACTTCATATTAGTGTACTCCTGTGAATGGTGCTCAATGTTTATCGATTTTAAAAAGTGTTCTTTTTCTACAGTTTTTCCGCCATAACCCTAGACTCTGGCGAATCCAAGCCGAAGCGAGATTCCAAGCTAGTAGAAGCACGTCGGAAAACTGATTGGTTTAGCAGTACATATTTAGTTGGGAAGCTAGAGGCAATACGATGGAAACGGTCTGCATATATTTAAATATTTTTAGTGATGATAATGGCTGTCAAAACTTGTGAATAATTAGATCGATGCCTGCCAAATTACTGCTAAAATTATACAACATACAATCATAAACGGAAGTGGTTTTACAAAATTACTTGGGGAAACATCGTAAAATTTAGCAAGTTTAACCAGAAAAATACCTAGATTGGTGGGTATGCATGTGTCTAAGGCCTTGGGTAGGTAGGTACTACATGGCCATCGCTGACCTTAATGAGCCAAACCACGGACACCACGGCCGTTCCAGATTAAGCTTGACCGTGAAAACTCAGAATTAATGTGGAATTTTGTGTCATTGCACTCAGCCGCCTAGGCTGGCATTCTCTTCCCGCCCATGAGATCGCCATCTCCAAGAAATATCAGTCCTTCCGTCATGAAATCTAATGAACATGACTCAAGACTAATTTATCGCAGAAGAACAACACTCACTTTCTGGGAAAAGACTAACGCCTCCCGTCAGTAGTTTTTCAACCTGAAATATACCGTTTGTACAATAATTTAAGTTTAAATATTAATTACAATTACAGACGCGAACAAAGATGGAAGCTATCTTCGCGTATTTTTTTCTGGTGAGACAAGATTCGGCGGACGGTGGATTAAAATACCGACGTACAATTTATACGTTCTAACATTTTATCTTCGATAGTGGTGATACAAATTCGCGTCATGCATAACGAAATAGCTCCCACATTGCTACTTCGTGCTTACATGTTCATCTATTTTTACTTCCTCGCTATATAGTTCTTGGTTTTCGAGTTACAGCAGAATTACGTTCACATGCGCGCAAACTTTGTCGGTTCTGACGTGCTCTATATAAGACCTGGACCTTACATTTGAACTTCATGAATACCATCCTATTCGTGAAAAGTTAAGCGACCTATCTATGCTACGATTAGTCCATAACTTTTATTTGGCTGACAGCTAGAGGTCGAAAAACGGCAACTTAGGCCAGTCGACTGGCGATGTATATATATATATATATATATATATATATATATATATATATATATATATATATATATATATATATTTATGTATTTATTTATACTGACCGTAAACGGGCCGGCGCAGTCGAGAAGGGCCTGCCGACTGACCGTGAATGGGCCGACGTCGAGGAACTTCAATTCAGCAAGGAGTTATAACATGAGCTTCGCATGGCGCCAATACCGCGCCGCCACCTCTCCGCTGCCGTGCTCCCGACCTTATCAGGTCGGGAGCCAGCTGATCCTGCAGGTCAGAGCTTGAACATGAGCACGCAATGGGACTGGAACTCTGCCCGGCCAGGACAGGGCTGAGAGCAAATGTCTCTACTGACCGGATTATCGACAACAATATGACTGCAGCATCTGTGGCGTGTAGGGGTCATTGCCACCATGCAGAACTGTCCACTGTATGCTAGCCGCGGCGGGTACCTGTCTTCCTGGCTCCCGAGGACGCAAATGCTGTGTATCATCCGCCGGCAGTGTCCAGTTCACTCAGAGCGGTCCATCACACAGGGTGTTATTCATGTCTAAGATCCTTATAGTCAGCTGCCTTTTCGCAATACCCCAGTGCAGACTATCTATGCCCAACGTAACCCGCTGGCGTCACTAACATCCTATGCATCCTACCCATCCAAGGTTCCTGGTATTACGAGCATCATACCTAGCCTACTAACCCAAAGTTCCTGGCGTAACGAACATCCTACCTAGCATGCTAACCCAAAGGTCCTGGTGTCGCTAACATCCTACCTAGCCTATGAACCAAAAGTTCCTGTTGTCACGAGCATCACACCTAACCTACTAACCCAAAATTATTGGGTTAGTAGGTCCATCTCATTGGCAAGGCAGGTGCAGCAGCAGGTGCTGCGTTGAGTGATTACATGACGGAAATTGGGTGGAAGAGCTGCGAGACCAAAAGTATCGCGACTTCCCTCGCAACCAACGCGATTTAGCGATAGTTGGGCATAGTGCATCGAGTCGTGAAATACGCCGCACAATATTCGTCCAGGCTCGCATGTTTTCTGCCATCTATCTAGGATACCCGATCCTGTGTCTGCAATCACGAAGCCACATGACCAGCCCCGAGCTCTCGCTCGTCCAGTGCTTTTAATGGCGCCTTATATTGGTATGTCTTGTGTTAACTTATCGAAAACAAACCGACCGTTCACACATCTTTCCACGTGAATTGGAAACAGGCTTGCATGATGAAGGCTGCGAAGGATATCTGTGAATTCCTCGATATTTGCTTCACATCGATGCTGAACAAGCTAGTGTTCCCACTATTGACATGCATCACTACTACCTTATCAAGGTAAGGATGGTATCGCCTCCGTCTGCAGTATCTCGAAGTTATTGCATCACGACCGTCAGTAAATCTCTTTTCAAGGCTACACCACTTTTTCTGTTCTGCACCGGACTCCGTCGTCAGATGTGCTGCGCTGTGATTGTTGTTGCCTCTCGATCAAAGGCGGTTTCGCAGAATTATTGGTTCTGCCAACATGCATTCCAACGATATCGCTTTCGTGTACTTTTATGCGCAAAATACGTTAATCTGTCTTTATTTCTACCCTTATCATTATTTTTGCTGAAATTGATTGAGGTGGAATGCTCTCGTTTTTGCTTTCTTCATCTATCTGTCTTCGTATTTCTCTTTCACCATCTCCCCCGTTCCTCTACACATTCCACACCACGAAGTCGGTGGTGTATCTCAGCCAGCTACGCATATACACAGCGCCGCCACAAGGATGAGCTGTCAGCTCGCTCAGGGTCGGGCCGGCCGCACCAAGTTCAAGGACACGCGCGAATAGTCGCCCGGTGCCGGCGCCCAGTTCTTCTTGTCACGTGACGACGTGAGGTCCGGCCCACATGCATACTGACGTCACCCGGCCACGTGAGGCGTGACGGCCCTACCGCGTGATGGCGTGACGGACCCGCCACGTGAGGCGTGACGGACCCGCCACGTGAGGCGTGACGGCCGGCCACGTGAGGCGTGACGGCCTCGCCACGTGACGGCGTGACGGACCGGCCACGTGATGGCGTGACGACCGGTCGCGTCAGGACGTGACGGTTCGGCCGCACTGTCCCCGTACGTGAGTGTGCCGACTTTATAACGTGTTGTTTGGGCAGTCGGCCGGCCGGGTGACCGGTCCCGTGCACTGCCGTGGCAGCCAGAGCTGCGGGCCGAAACCAGAGGGATAGGGGAGGGGTAGCTCGCCAACTTTGGCCGAGCTCACCAGTGACCCTATGAGCATTGCATAGAATGAATCGACGTCAAAATTGGTTTCGTCCCCCTCCCACTTCCCGCCCACACCAAACTTTGAGACAGTTCCGTTGCCCCTGTGTGCTACCGCCTGCCGTGTTGAGCGGACCGGAACCGACATGCCGGTGCCAGCCGTCTGACACGTCGGATACCACGGTCCCAGGTCTGACACAGCGGCGCAATCTCTGACACCGTGGCTATCACGATGCCAGCTCTGGTATAGCTGGTACCAGCGCTCACATGACATATCACGATCCCAGTTCTGACATAACGGGTACCAACTCTGACACGGCGGATGCCAGCTGCGACACGACGGGTTCCAGCTCTGACATGGTAGATATCGCTATCCCAGTTCTCAGGGATGTAGGATCCTATTCAGTTGGAAGGGCTCCAGCCCCCCCCAAAAAAAAAAATTTGCAGCTCAGCTCCCCCCAAACTTGGCACCCCCCCCTCCGCTTTGGAAATAAAACCCATGAAAAATTCAAACAATGCTGCATAAATGTCGAGTACGACATACTACTCGTGTTCAACCTAGGTAGGTGTAAGATTGCCAAACATTTCTAATGAGTGGTGACGATATTCTCGCGGTTCTTCTAAGTATTCACTAGTATTGGTGGTGACTGTCCTCGTTGATAACTTGAAATAGTACAAGCAATCCTATTTTAAGCTTTCCGAAATCGATAATCACACTGGTCATCTAGAACACTGATCGCAATGTGCAGTTTGCTATGATCCCAGCCAACATTCCCAAGTGGGTTCCAAATGGGTCCCAGATGGGCACCAATATGGGCCCCACATGGGCAACCCACATGGGCCCCATGTGGGTTTGTCGTGGGATCCATCTGGGTCCCATATGGGCTAGATGTGGGATTCATGTGGGCAAGCCCCTATATGGGCCATCCATGGGCTCGATATGGGCAGTGCACAGCATGTATTGGAAAAGGAAGAGAGCCTTGTCTCCCACTCCTTGGATCTGCTAATGCTGCATAATTCATGAGTTAATTTCATCCATTGCGTTTTTCGAACTGTATGTATATAAAAAATATAATATATATGTATATAATATATGTATATAATATAAAAAATGTAACCATATGGTTACATTTTGTTTTTTTCGTACTGTGTTTATTCCGCTTTGATGGACGGAAATTTTAAATACCATATATTAATATCATAAAAACAATAATGAAATTAGGCACCATGCGAAGCGAAAGGGGAAGAAGTCGTTTCGGCACTAAGCGGATTCTCCATATTCGGTAGTAGCTTTCCAATTCACCATTTCCTGATTATTTTGTCCCCGGATAGGCTAAGTTCATGGAAAACCGGTTAAAGGAAATTATTATGGCAACCGGACAAATGTACGCACAGGAAATGTACGCATGACAGATATACGTACGCAAATGTACATAAGCAAATGCGCGTAAGCGCAGATGTACGTGTCGCAATTGCACGTAATGGCAGATGTACGTATGCCAAATGTACGTAAGCGCAAATGTACGTATATCAAATGTATGTATGCGCAAATGTACGCAAGCCCAAAAGTACGCATGCGCAAATGTACGTAAGCGCAAAAGTACTGATGCGCAAATGTACCTGAGTGCAAATGTACGTAAGCGCAAAAGTACGTATGCGCAAATGTACGCAAACGCAAATGTACGTATGCGCAAATGTACGTATTTACAAATGTATGTATGTGCAAATGTACGTAAGCGCAAATGTACATCAGCGCAAATTTACGTAAGCGCAAAAGTAGGTAAGCGAAAATGTACGTAAGCGCAACTGTGCGTAAACGTAAAGTATCTAAGAACAATTGTACGTAAACGTAAAAGTATGTAAGAGCAAATGTACGTATGAGATAATGTACTTACATTTACGCATACGTACCTTTGCGCTTACGCACTTTTGCGGTTGCGTACTTTTGCGCTTACGTACCTTATGCTTACATACTTTATGCTTACATACATTTGCGAATACGTACATTTGCGGTTACGTACTTTTGCGCTAGCGTACATCTACGCTTACGTACATCTGCAATACACATTTTTGCGCATGCGTACATTTGCGTACGTACATTTGGTGACACACAGCTGACATACGTACATTTGTCCTAAAATCAAATAATATCTGTGAACTTATTTTTGTTTTCAAAATTGGAAAGATGTCATCCATATCCGGGGAAAAATTGATATTTAGGGGTACCCTAGGTTGATCGATCAGGGGCTGAGCCCCCCCAATTGATTTTGCGATCCTGCACCACTGCCAGCTCTGACACAGCTGGTACCAGATCTGACACAGTGGGCACTCAGCGCTGATGCGGCGGATGCCAGTCTACACGGTGATTACCAGCTCTGACATGGCGGATACCAGCTCTGGCACGGCGGGTACCAGCTCTGACACTGAATATATCACGATTCCAGCTCTGGCATGACGGGTAGCACTGTCCAAGCTCTGACACAGCGGCTACCCGCTCTGACACTGCCAGCTGTAAGCTCAAGAACATTTGCAATCAACACTACCGAAGAGACTGCCAGCGAACAAGTATGGTGCACCTTCAGATATTCGATTGCAGCTTTTTATGGATGGATCGATGCAGAGGTGAGGGCTCGTGTACGTTTGGTATTGCCAGTGCAACACCAATCAAAATATTGGTGTTGCCATGCAATACCAATAGCTTGATTTCCCTCCCAAAGACCTAAAGACCTCCTAAATCCTTCCTAAACCCAATACTGGAATTTAATTTCCTGAAATTGGAAAAGGCACCAAACCGCTTTCAAGGAAAGATACAAATGTAGCTCCATAGGTCAGAGTACAACAGGCCTTCTTCATCAACGGGAACTCCTATGTATTTGGTTCTTCCGATGCAACACTAATCATTTTCACGATTTAGTATTCAGTTTATGCCAGTACATGAAAGCAATATGGTTGGATTGCTTGTTGGCAGCACCAATAATTCTGCGAAGCCTCCGCCTTTCATTGAGAGACAACAACAATCACAGCGCCGCACATCTGACTACGGAGAACGGTGCAGAACAGAAGAAGCGGTGTAGCCCAGAGAAGAGATTTGCTGCCGGTCGTGATGCAATAACTTCGAGATACTGCAGACGGAGGCGATACCATCCTTACCTCGACGAGGTAGTGGTGATGCATGTCAATAGTGGGAACACTAGCTTGTTGTAACAAAGGGCGGATCTTGTTGTTTTATTGGTGGTGTGGGGGGGGGACCTCGCTGATATGTAGCGGCTGGAGTTGCTGGTCTCCACACGACATAACGCAAAATGTAGCGGTGTGGGGGGGGGACCTCGCTGATATGTAGCGGCTGGAGTTGCTGGTCTCCACACGACATAATGCAAAATGTAGCGGTGGGGGGGGGCTCGCTGATATGTAGCGGTTGCAGTTGCTGGTCTCCACACGACATAATGCAAAGTGTAGCGGTGGCGGGGGGGACCTCGCTGATATGTAGCGGCTGGAGTTGCTGGTCTCCACACGACATAATGCAAAATGTAGCGGTGGGGGGACCTCGCTGATATGTAGCGGCTGGAGTTGCTGGTCTCCACACGACATAATGCAAAATGTAGCGGTGGGGGGACCTCGCTGATATGTAGCGGCTGGAGTTGCTGGTCTCCACACGACATAATGCAAAGTGTAGCGGTGGCGGGGGGACCTCGCTGATATGTAGCGGCTGGAGTTGCTGGTCTCCACACGACATAATGCAAAGTGTAGCGGTGGCGGGGGGACCTCGCTGATATGTAGCGGCTGGAGTTGCTGGTCTCCACACGACATAATGCAAAGTGTAGCGGTGGCGGGGGGACCTCGCTGATATGTAGCGGCTGGAGTTGCTGGTCTCCACACGACATAATGCAAAGTGTAGCGGTGGCGGGGGGGACCTCGCTGATATGTAGCGGCTGGAGTTGCTGGTCTCCACACGACATAATGCAAAGTGTAGCGGTGGCGGGGGGGACCTCGCTGATATGTAGCGGCTGGAGTTGCTGGTCTCCACACGACATAATGCAAAGTGTAGCGGTGGCGGGGGGACCTCGCTGATATGTAGCGGCTGGAGTTGCTGGTCTCCACACGACATAATGCAAAGTGTAGCGGTGGCGGGGGGACCTCGCTGATATGTAGCGGCTGGAGTTGCTGGTCTCCACACGACATAATGCAAAATGTGTCCTCCGACCCTACGTAGGTTGAAAAACTTTCAGAACGTTTTTAAAATGATAATTGACGTTATTTCCGATGTTATAAAGTGAACTATTAACGTTGAGTATTTATACGTCAGTTTTATTTTTAACATGCAACGCGAAGTATGTTTGTGTATCCTCCAGGGAGCCACAGACAATGGCAAAGCATAGAAATAGATGGACAGGGCCTATGATAAACTCTGGGCAGACAATGCAATGTGTCTTTCCGGTGGGTGTCTTCAAACACTACGAGATACTCTGTTGCGATCTAGTGAAGCCATGGACGCAGGCCGCAGAGAGCGAAGGAGGAGAACACGATATTTCGGAGCACAACGTGCGTTTTCTTCTGATAAAATTGGTTCCGCCAAATTTTTCGGAATTGGATCACCCAGTTGCAACGAGGTGATTGCATTGAGGGTGTTAAAAGCACTTAACCAACGTGCTGATTAGATGCTTTGCAACGGCTACTTCCCTGTCTCGAATGTAGCTGGGACGTTGCACCAGTGTCCCAGTAGTTCCACCGCCAGTGATTACCACTATTACCAGTGCATACCTAGGTCCCTACCTACCTACCACACCAGCATAAGCAGGGGTGTTCTTTCATATACGTTTGAGGGGGCTAGTGCTCCCTTAATGTTGGTTTGCCCCCACCCCCACCCCACCCAAAAAAAATTAACATGAGGCCCTATGGAAGACGCCCCCACCCAATTCATTTCATGGTTCGCCCATTGCTGGCCCCAACATAATCTTCATCAATCAACACTAGGCGAGCACAAGGAACAAACCTCGGAACGAGAAGCGATGGTCTGAATTGCAATACCTTAAGCACACCCATGCAATACCTTAAAAACGCATAAAGTACCGCATACAGATGTTGAAATGGCGCAAATATATTGTGTCATCAATTTATGCGAAGCATACCGGTCTCACTTTCGCAGTGCCCATGGTTAAGCTAACCATACCACGGTAATATTAATTGTGAGAAAAGTGGATTCTAATTTCAAACGGGGGGTAGGGGCAACCACCACACTAACTAGATGTGATACTTCACCCATTGTTGAGGATCCTTAACAAAGGGTGAAAGATTGATTGAAAGAAGAAACAAACTTCGAAGGTTGTTGATGTGCTGCTTTGGCTCGATGAGACTTCGGAAGTCTCGCTTGGTTCTCTCCAAATATACACAATACTATGCTCTCCAAATTTTACTAGTTTTGATTCAATTCATGAATCAAATATTTAAAATGTTTTCGTATTCCAATGCACAACGGCAGGCTACAGCTAATTTGCATTTCGTGTGACCACGGCATGTCTACAAATAGAGTGCTTGCACAATATGGCACCATAGCTATATCTTCAAGTCAGTTATCATAAATGTAACATGATGCTTGACGGAATAATTTATGTTCGCTTTTTGGGCTTGTCTGTGGTGTACTAGATATAATATATATACATATATATATATATATATATATATATATATATATATATATATATATATATATATATATATATATATATATATATATATATATATATATATATATATATATATATATATATATATATATATATATATATATATATATTATATATATATATATATATATATATATATATATATATATATATATATATATATATATATATATATATGTATATATATATATATATATATATATACATATATATATATATATACATATATATATATATATATATATATATATATATATATATATATATATATATATATTAATCACGAGACCGAAGGTCAAGCGGTGAATATATCTTATGACCGAGACTGCGCTGCATCGCTAGCAGAGTTTAGTAATGCATTTCCAATACCGTCCTATCAACGGTCATATGTTATAAGGCTATCTTGCAGGGATTTCAATGACCTCCAACATCAGTTAGCGTGCAACTTGATCTGTCGCCTGGTTAGTTCAGTGGATAGCGCACTGGCATGTAAAGGTCTCCCCGTTTTGGCGCAACAGGCCAACATTGAGGGGGCAAATTCCCCCTCAGTGTTGCCTCCCTTCCCGTAATTTCAACTTTTAACACGGGACACAATGGAGTGTGCCCCCCCCACACACACACCAAACCATTGGGGGCTGTCCATGGCCTTCGTGAACTTCCCCCATCCATTTTCAGAAATCAACACCCGTGCGTACATTTCATTTACGTGCATTTGTCGGCTTTCCTTATAGGTTGAACAAGACGCACCTACGTTCATGATTATTGGATATTGTGATGCTTGGACGTCATGATGTTCGGACATTCTGAATATGTGCTCTTATGATAGCAATCAGCTGAGGGGTGTAAGTTTTTTTTGTGGGGCGGTAGGCGCTGATAGTAATATAGGGCCTTGAACCCGCGTAGGGTGTTGGTGCTGCAGCGGATGCTATTCTTTCCAGTCCCCTGCTGCGTGTGCTGTTAATCTTCTAGCACTTTTGTAATCTAGGGCACTTTCATAGGTAATAGATACCTACAGATACTGGCTCACCTGGGCACGGAAGCTGTTCATCAGGTGACGTGGAACTCGAGATTTTGGGCAGCCAACCATGTGAGGGAAGAGGGGGGTTTCTGAACACTCAAGACATCATACAACAAATAGCTCTACTGCTCCTTCTGTATGGCCAAACTAGTAATTGTATGTTTTTTTTACAAAATGCAAAAATTAACAAGCTATCTGTATTCAAACAGTTCCTTTTGGTGAAAATCATGTAACCACTCACAAGAGCAACTTTTAAATAATTATTTCGTAGTTGTGTGCCATACTCCGAACATGAAAATGTGGTTGTGCAGGATTATAAACAGTAGTTGTCTAGTTTCCTGAACACTAATGAATCAAATATACTTTATTGCTTTATTGAATGCTTGAAATAAATAATTAAAGAAATGCTTTATTTGATGACAAAGTTCATTTTTAGGTTTCTAGGAAATTTTCTGATCATAATGCTTGAAACATTTCTTCATGAACAGCTCTATATGGGCCTGGCATGGGCAGATATAGAAAGTACATTAGACAACTGATAGTGTTTATTTTATTTTTAGCTTTTTTATTGAAGAAGGTGCAGCTGGTCTGACCAAATAGTAAGGATGATGGCTTAATATGTACTTGTCACTCAGGCAATAGGTAGTTGGAACAGGACCCCCCTCCCCCTAGTGTAAATTGCCTAGCATGGGCAGAGGCAGATCCAGTAATGTCATCAGGGGTATTCATCTTGAGGGGCACTATTTTATCTGTTGGATGCCACTAGGCGGTTTTACAGCGGCTTTTTGCTCCGAGGTCACGTGACCCCAGGAACAGGATAGAGGGAGAAGACCTGGCATAATGATCTGCATAAATTAAAAGCTACCACCAAATCTAATTCTCACATCAGTTTTAATAACAAAATAGTTTTTACTATCGACGCTGCTGAAATAAGTAACATTAAGCTTACGAACATCAGCAAATTGCAATAAGCTTTTGAATTGTGTGGAGAATGCTCTCAGCTTTACACTATCTGGCAGCTGACAAATGACTGCCAGATGACAAATTGGCACTATGGTTAAATTAGCAAAGGATGTGGTTATAAGCCATTTTCCTGAGCAACAGTAGAGAAAATGATAACAAAAGTATACTTAATCGATGTCAACCAAGTTTATAAATCCATACCTGATACTCCCAACATGCTGATGCCACACAACTAATAAATATTCACGGCAAACCCCATGAGTAGGATGCTCTTACACTGATTTGTTACATGCCATCTATTGGGATATGGGTTTTGGAATGTAAAATGGTTTAAGGAAAATCATACTAAAACAATCTGTCTAAAGTCATTTTATTTCCACAACCAAGCAACAATTTTTGTCAATAAAAAAGTTGAAAAAATTGATTGAAACCAATTCTTATTAATATTAAATGTTCTCTGATGTACTCTTTTAGTTCATGTCTGAAATGTTCTTGTTGAAGCCAGGAATGACTTGGAAGGATCAAAAAACGACTAGACGGGAGAACAAATTGCTGCTGTAAAACCACCTACTGCAAATGTTCCTGATGGGGTGTCTGGGGGAAAATCATGTATCCATCCCTGTTTGGGGGAGGGGGACAGCCCTGGCATTGGTAGTTCAAAATTGTATTACAGCTGTGTTCTTATTCTGGACACCAGTTTCCATTATGGCTTGTGGCACAGTACACTTCATTATACCAGAATGGTTCCAGCCATGTTGCTCTGATGGCCTATTGTCCCTGGTGGTGGGCTTTCACCTGCATAAGCTTTTCTGCACCTATGGGCTATGCAGTATTCTGGGCCTGCAATCTACACCAACAGTGTTATGCATGCCAATGCTAATTTTACCTCCCAATATTTCTACATACCAGGATATATACTCATATCTCTGCTTAAAATAGTGTACTTGGCATTATTTGCATTGTGTAGGAGGCATACCTGCATCTGATTATGCCGTGGTTTGAGATCCCCAGTGGGTGGGGGTCTGGACCCCCATGGTGTGGTACCCTCCAAATGTTAATTTGTAATTTTCCCTATTCAGTCTGAAAGTATGTCCTGAAAATAAGTGCCTGTACCACCTGTTTTGGTGATATATCTCCAGCCTTGGACTATGTCAACAAAAATGTAACCAATATTATATCTATAGTAATGGTGATACACTTGATTTGTCTATGTACCAGCCTGGATATGCCTGGCATTGTGTGTATGCCATCAGCACCTGCCACTGTTTTCCCACATGTCAGCCAGTGGCGCGTGCCGGCGGCGATGTACGGACGGCGTGCCTTGCGGCTGGTGGCCGCCGCCGGCGTGGCCGGCAGTATGTACGCCTCCCTGCAGGCCAACCAGTGGGACATGCACGCCCTCGGACTGGTCCGCTTCGGCCGCGCCGCCGTCACGGTAAGTGGCGTGGCTCCCTCTGTGGGTGAGCAACCGTCTCCAGCTCTCTTCGGGCGATAGTGGACTATGCAGCTCTCTTTGGAGTGGACAGTCTCTTAAGTCTGCTCTGGGTAGTGGTGGGATATCTGTAGCTTGTGTGGGGAAGTCCCTCCAGCTCTTTCAGAATGAGAATGCTCCTTAGCCCCCCTCCCCCTGGGTGTACCTTTTTATCTATGTCTGCTTTTTTCAAAATCCCTGACATTGATTGATTTGATGTGTTCCATGTGCCATGTCCATGTTGGTTTGATGTTGTGGCTGTGATTGGATTTGTGTGGTGTAGAACTGTGTTGTGTCCATGTGTTCTGGCGATGCTGACGTATGTGGCGTTGTAGGAGTGATTTGCAATCGTCTACCGAATATTCCATTCTGAGGTAAGTGGTCAATGCTAAGGCTTGCTTTGCGAGCCGATCTGCTTCTTCGTTACCTGGGATGTTGGCGTGGCTCGGTATCCAGAGGAAGCAAAAGTTATTGTTTACATAATGGACCACGATTTGTTTGATTCTGTCGATGACTGGATGTGGACAGTCGTGGGTGTTGCTAATTATTGAAGGACTGATTTGGAACCTGAGCAAATTACTACGTCAGATGTTCATGGTTATCGTTTCGAGTGGATCTACTCATGCGTCATGTTTCACCCGCGTGCCACACTTGATGTTTGAATCCATTGTATGATTTGCTGGCCTTGTGTTGTCCGAACTGAGTAGCTGTCGTGAGCAGTGAGGTTATTTGTGTGTACTGTAGAGTGATGGGTTCGGGAGTAACCAGTGTCGGAATGATGGGAGTTGGAGTGACGGATTCTGGAGTGATGGATGCTAGAGTGATGGGTGTTGGAGTTGTGGGTTCTGGAGTGATGGGTTCTAGAGTGATGGGTGTCAGAGTGACAGGTTCTGGAGTGTTGGGTGTCGGAGTGCTGCGCCTGTCACCAGGTGGCTCGCATCAGCTGGGACTACCAGCGTTCGCTCTACTGGAGCTCGGCGCCGCCCGACTCTGCCGAGTATGCCCGCCTCAGGTCGGAGGTGCACACACGCGGCGCGCAGCGTCTGCTGGAGCTGTGCTGTGTCAACCGCGGCTGCTTCATCAAAGGTGCGCCGAGCAGTACCGCGCGGCGCCAGGACCTAGCTACCACCTGCTAGATGGCCGACCGATCTCTGGACTCTGATAGTGATGACCTGTCTGGTGATGATGACCGTGTCTGGTAGGGATGAGCTGTGTCTGGTAGTGATGAGCTGTGTCTGGTAGTGATGAGCTGTGTCTGGTAGTGATGAGCTGTGTCTGGTAGTGATGGCCTGTGTCTGGTGGTGGTGAACTTTGTCTGGTAGTGACGATCTATGTCTGGTAGTGACGATCTGTGTCTGGTAGTGATGACCTGAATGTGTTCAACAGTGGGACAGTACCTAGGCGCCCTCGACTACCTGATACCTGCCGAGTATGTGCACACGCTGCGCGTGCTGCACTCGCGCGCCCCGCAGACACCCCTGTCTGAGCTGATGCAGCTGTTTCAGTCGGAGCTGGGCGTGCAGGTGAGAAGGTGATGTAGCCAATTACCCAGATCTGTTGCATTAGGTGTGGCCTTTTGAAGAAAAATGAAGGGTGTATCAGGTTCTCGCGAAAACGGAGTCTTGAGTGTTTTAAAGTACTTCGACATATTATAGCATGTTAGGTGTATTAGGCCTTTTCCATAGTTCTCCATCTTGCTGAACTGGAAGATGTGTTTACATGCCTTGGTCTAGTTTACATTGGTATCATTCAGTGCCCCTTAGGTTCAGCGTCTGTGCGGGCTTGCGCACAAAAACGACATGACACTAACTAGTAGCGATCGATTTTATTACCAAGAAGTAGAGACGTTTGTGTGACTCAAGTTTGGTACAGCCGTCAGACATTATTGCCCAGCTGGAGCCGGTGGTGCCGGAGATATGGCCCATGTGTGTTACAGCCGTCAGACATGTTTGCCCAGCTGGAGCCGGTGGTGCCGGAGATGTGACCCGTGTTTGGTACAGCCGTCAGACATGATTGCCCAGCTGGAGCCGGTGGTGCCGGAGATGTGACCCGTGTTTGGTACAGCCGTCAGACATGATTGCCCAGCTGGAGCCGGTGGTGCCGGAGATGTGACCCGTGTTTGGTACAGCAGTCAGACATGATTGCTCAGCTGGAGCCGGTGGTGCCGGAGGTGTGACCCGTGTTTGGTACAGCCGTCAGACATGATTGCTCAGCTGGAGCCGGTGGTGACGGAGATATGACCCATGTGTGTTACAGCCGTCAGACATAATTGCTCAGCTGGAGCCGGAGCCGTTGGGGACTGCATCTCTGGCTCAGGTGTATCGAGCCCAACTGAAGGATGGCTCCAGCGTAGCCATCAAGATCCAGCACCCCACCGCGCTTGCCAACTCCTTCCTGGACATACAAACTATGGAGGTGGGCAAGCACCCTCTATCAACTGTGCATTTGCTGGACGTTGATGTGAATGAAATTGCTTTGAGAATACAGTGAGAGCGGTTGATGATGAATGATCATTTGCAGGATAAATTATCAGCAGTAGATCAAGTGATCATATTATATACGTCATGCATGTGTTGCAACTTAAAGGTAAAATTGTACAACTTATGTAATTGTTGCATGCATTATCTTGCCATATATGCTTTGCGCGTGGGCAGTGAAGTCCAATGAAGCTCATGTAAATATATTTCAAGCGCGTCCATCACCTTCGTAAGCGCAGAACGTGTCGGTGGACATTACCCTCTGCTGTTATTTATTGTTAGCAGAAGGAACAAAAATGAATGGACTACATGGTGGTATTGATTTCATAATGTTTATGATTCATAGTTCTACTATTTGGAAAAAAACTGCGTTCTTCATGCGTCAGACGTCATCCTAATATCACGTCGCATGACGTCTTTTAGTGACGTGGTGGAAGCGCGGTGGTTCAGTAGCACGTGATGGTGCGCAGATGCCGGGTCGTGATGCGATCTGGCGTCGCGTGGTGACGTCACGCGCCGGCGGCAGGTGCTCGTGAAGCTGGTCGCTTGGATCTTCCCGGACTTCCAGTTCATGTGGCTGGCTGAAGAGACCAGGAAGAACCTTCCCAAGGAGCTGGACTTCACCCAGGAGGCGCACAACGCTGAGCGGGTGGCCGCCATGTTTCGTCACCTGCCGTGGCTGAAGGTAGGTGTGCTCGTGTTCGGGCATGGCTTAAGGGGTCGCCGCCATCTGCAACCGAGCAGTTGGGTGGAGTACTGCAGTCGGCAGCTGAATAGACTGATAGGCACACAACATGTCAGCCCCCAGAACACCGGTATATCACAGACTTAAAAATCGCCAGCCCTCCCTGGAACTAAACTGCAGACCACAGAACACCAAACAGCCACGCCACCTCTGTGCTACTGGGGATGGATGGTGACCGCCGACTGGTACGGGTCTATGGTTCACTGCCCGTGTTCGGGGATGGTGACCGCCGACTGGTACGGGTCTATGGTTAACTGCCCGTGCTCGGGGATGGTGACCGCCGACTGGTACGGGCCTATGGTTAACTGCCCGTGTTCGGGGATGGTGACCGCCGACTGGTACGGGTCTATGTTTACCTGCCCGTGCTCGGGGATGGTGACCGCCGTCCAGTGATAAATTATTCGTGAAATGGGGTGGAATATACCACTTTCTGAACACTCAATTGACATCCTTCTCCAAGAAATATCGACATCCTGCTTCTTGATGCCTATGCAATCTTCTGAATGTCTTGATGTTAGTTATTTGGGTTTAAGGGCGCTTCGACCAAAGCGTGGAATGTCTAGATGTCTGAATGTGCTTATGAAGTATTCGTGTCTCCTTTCTAATAGTATCCCGTTTATAAGTATCATGTGCATGCTCTCGATAAGGAATGATGATGCACGAACATTTCGCAATGCAATTTTAGGTAAAATGATTACCTAAAATGTGATATGGCATACAATACCAGCGTATAGCATAGGCATTATTCCCCCTATCCTGAATATAGCTCTTCCCAAATTATGAATATCAAAACAAATGGTGAAGGTACAGTCATAGGTACCTACACCATTGGCTCAAATGTGAGTCTGAAAGACATCAAAATCATTTTAAGGGACACTAATTCCATGGCAACTTTCGACATCCTACTGTGCTCTTTTTGACATCTCACACCTAACGAAAAATGATTATTTTAACCCTGCCGCCGATTGGTGCGGGGTCTATGGTTAACTGCCTGTGCTCGGGAATGTCACCGCGCGCCACTTCCTTAGACCAAAGATCGAGAGTACTTCAGAAGCAGTATTGTGGTGAAAGTTTGTAAATGGCAAAATGGGACGGGCGGACCCGGCTCGGAGTGAGAAAATTGGCAATATTCATGCTGTTTTACACTGTAAATCGCGCTCGAAAGTTGCCTGTTTAAGTCAGTGTTTCAGGAAATGCCTTGAAGAGGACCTGTTCTTACACCAGTTTGTAACGGAGCCAACTAGGCAGGGCTCATTCTTGGACCTTGTCTTCTCAGATTTAAGTGATTTAGTTCAAGACTTGACTGTGGGAGAAACTCTGGAAAGAAGTGATCATAACATAGTGAGATTCAAGGCACATGTAGAGGGCACAATCAAGGATAATTTGGCAAAGGTTCCAAATTTTAACAGGGTAGACTTTGACTGCATGTGAGCGGCTTTAAGTGCCATGGAATGGGAAGAAAATAATTATCCAATTTAAATGCCTGTGAAATGTGGGAACAGTTCAAATCTTACTCGAGGGAAATTCAGATTAGACATGTCCCCCAAAAGCAAAGACGCAAAAGAAGGGTAGGAAAGCCAGCATGGCTTACACCAAATTTGATAATAGCAATTAAGGCTAAGAAAGATGCATTGAGAGTATTTAAGGAAGCTTCAAATATTGTAAATCTAAGGTCGTATCAAAAAGCTAGAGACGCTGTGAAGCAGAAAACCAGAGCAGCAAAGCGAGCAAAAGAATTGGATTTGGCTAGGAACTGTAATAGGGACAGTACAGAGTTCTTTAGTTTCTACAAGCTAAGTAGAGTTTCAAGCACAATTGGTCCACTGGAAGTAAATGGGACTATATTGAGTGAGGATAGTTAGATGGTTGAGGAGCTGGGCAAGCCGTTTAAATCAGTGTTTACATTGAAAGATGTGACTAATCTGCCAACCGTGCACCACAGTTCAGTGACAGGTGATTGGATAAACGATGTTGATTTCATTGATAGTGATGTTGTTTTCAATTATATCAGGAAAATAAAGCCAAACAAGGCAGCAGAACCTGATGGAATTTATGCTAGGATATTGCGGTAAGCTGAAAAGGAACTGGCAATTCCACTTAGTATAATATTTTGTAGATCAGTTTCACAAAATGAAATTCCAACAGATTGGAAAAGGGAAAATGTAGTTCCTATTTTCAAGAAAGGAGAAAGAGTGAAAGTTGAAAACTATAGGCCAGTAAGCCTCGCATCCCTAGTCTGCAAGGTACTCAAACCAATTATCAAGGATAGAATAGTTAGTTTTATGGAAGGAAACAGATTGATTCAAGATACTCAACATGGGTTTAGAAAAGGGCGATCGTGTCTCACAAATCTCTTGGACTTCTTTAATTTTGCTACAGAACAATTTGATCAGGGAAATCAGGTTGATGTAGCATATCTTGACTTTAGTAAGACCTTTGACAAGGTACCCCATAAACGGTTGATGATGCAGCTTCAGGGCCATGGTATTGCAGATAGCATCCTAAAATGGAGAGAGTTGTGGCTTTCAGATAGACAGCAGAGAGTGATGCTAAATGGTACAAAGTCATCATGGCAAAATATTATGAGTGGAGTCCCCCAGGGGTCAGTCTGGGGCCACTATTGTTCATTATATTTGAAAATATCATTGAAAGTGGCCTAAGCAGTAAGGTTTTGAAATTTGCGGATGATTTGAAGGTCTTTAGGGCAATAACAGGACACAATGAGCAGGTCTTGCTGCAGAAAGACTTAGACAAGCTTGTGAAGTGGTCCGAAAAATGGCAAAATAAATTTAATTTTGATAAGTGCAAAATCATGCATGTAGGTAGGCAGCATATGAAGGCGCCATACTTGATGGGTGGCAAAGTACTATCTGTGACTCAGCAGGAGAAGCTAAATGATCTACTATGGTCGGTGCGCCCTAAAACCCAAATCACACGACTCAGCAGGAGAAGGACTTAGGTTTTATTTTGAACACAAAATTGGTGGCATCAGAACAGACCAAAGAAGCCAGGAGGAAGGCACTAAGAATGCTTGGGGCAATAAATAGGAATGTATCATACAAAATTGAGGAAGTCATCAGGAAGCTTTACTGTGCATATGTCAGGCCACATTTGGAATACTGTATCCAAGCTTGGTCCCCTAGTTATAAAAAAAAAGATTGTTGGCTTTTAGAGAGAGTACAAAAGAGGGCAACAAAAATGGTTAATGGTATAAGCAACCTAGCATATGAGGAAAGATTGAAGAAATTGAAAATGTTTTCACTTAGATATAGAAGGCTGAGAGGAGATCCCATTGAGGTCTTTTAATTTGTTCATGGTCAGGAACAGGTATATCCCAGGGAAATGTTTGAATTTAACGGAAATGATGCAATTAGAGGTCATCAATTCAAAATTAAAGTTAATCACAACAGGATAAGGTTAAGACAGTCTTTCTTCACCAACAGGGTAGTAGAACATTGGAACCAGCTGCCAAAAACCATTGTCAGTAGCGGCACACTGAACATCTTTAAAAACAGCATAGACTTATTATAAGAAAAGAGGGCTTGCTTTTCGTGGACGAGTGGTCTAGGGGTAAGATGCTCGTCTCACAATCGAAAGATTCTGGGTTCGAGTCCCACCTGTCGCTACTCTTCGCCCGCGACCAATCGGCGTGAGAGATTGGCGACGCTACATGACTCAACGGTCGACGTATCGTAAAACCAATTACCAACCAGGGCTTGCTTTTCGGTATTCCAGGGAGGGCTGATCGACGGATTTGGTGGGCAACTGGTTCAGTGTCCAGAGTGCAACCAAGAAGGGCCCTTGTGGCTCATAGTTGCACTGATCTTTTATGTCTTTATGTCTGTGAGCAGAAATGCCGTCGCGAGCCTCTTTGAACAAAAATTAAATACATTTCATGATGACTATTGTGATGAAAATGATAAAAAGCAAAATTAAAAGAGCACATCTGGCTCTGAGTAAATTAATCGGATCTCGAAATGTTGCAGTAACAATTTTAAAAGCGTTATGGTCGGGCCGAGGCAGATCGGGCCGCACATGTGAACTTTTCTACCATACACACGGCATTAAACTCGCTCGGTCTTCCTCCTCGCTTGGAGACAATTGATAGCAATGTACACGAGAAGTGGATATTGCTGCTTTAGGCCACAGTGCTGCTTAAATACAATTGCGATGATGTTCGGTACAACAGCACAATGAGTGAAGTTTACTCTCCAAGTGTATAGTTTTTGGATGCCGAATAATCCAGATAAGCCTTATTCTTTTCGAACGTTGGGTAATGTTCTTTGGACGTGAATGATCAATTCTGGTCGAAGCGCCCTAAAGCCCAAATATCTAACTAACTGGGTAATGCTCTTCAAAGTGACAGTAATAAATCAATGGCACAATGGGCAACCGAGCGACGTAGTACGCACTCAGCATGACAAATGGTTTAACGCATATGTGGGAGACACGAAGCTTGTGATATGGAGAATTGCAACCTTTAGGACCTGATGATCGTCATACATTTCACCTCATGTTCTCCCACGTGTGATCATTCATTTTCATGCGGGAGATCAACTATCATTAGACAGCTTATATATAGCATTACCCTTTACTATGCATATTGGCTACATCAATCAGTGCGGACGTCAACCCATGTGTGAACCAAAACCTCGTTTTTTTTTGGGGGGGGGGGGATGTTTCTACACGTGGTAGCCATTCTTCAGTTTTTCCTTAAATATCCCTCCATATCTTCAGGCATTGCATGCTTTGAATTTGCTCCTTGTTGCCATTTCTTTGTAAATCAGCACTACGTTGTTGGCGAGTTCATTTTCAATAGAAATGGCAATCAATATGGATAAAATGATATGAAATATGCTGCCATTTACTTCCACGAGCATCTGTATTCTACGAACAAAACACGATTAAAATAATTGCTTTTAAATCATAGATGACTTTTAAAATATCTGAATTAACGCGCAATCTTGCCTCCTATTTACAACGAGCTACGATGGAAAGGATTGAATCTTCTGTTGTGCAATAAAGGTTGTGTAAAATCCAGCTTTCATTCTTCCTTGCTTTCATTGCATTTCAAATAAACTGCCCTGGTAATGCTCCCCTATCGTGAACACGGTCCCATGAGCCTACTTTTTCCATATGGTGTGTCGCATCCTTGACATCCGCTATCACAAGAACTGCTTATTTACCTACGCACGTTCCCAGCATTAGTAAATGTTCGTCTCCCTTCCTATATCGCACCTGGTACCTAAATATTTGAGACAAGTCTCTTGAGAGCAAAATGTTTGTGTCACACATATTTGTAACAATTGTCAGATCAGTCAGTTTTTAAATCTGATCCAGTTAGGCAGGGTGATCCATTAAGTTGTACGTGGACAAAGTAATGGCATATTGTCTCGCAGAATATGCCAAAACTACTCCATTGCAGACATTCAGATATTCTTGTCATGCAAGGGCATTCAGACCGTCTTGTCATGCAGATGTTGACCTCTACATGACACAAGAAGCATCTTGTGCGGACTACGCCTCCCTGTCAGTGGTACAGACCACGTCTCCCTGCCCGTGGCACTGAACATTTCTCCTTTTCTCAGATACTGATCACGTCTCCCTGTTCCTGGACAAGACCACGTCTCCCTGTTCCTGGACAAGAACACGTTTCCCTGTCCCTGGTACCGATCATGTATCCCTGTCCCTGACGCTACTGATACTAATCACGTCTCCCTGTCCCTGGTGTGACCATGCCTCTGTCCTTGGTACTAACCACGTCTCCCTGTCCCTGAGACTAACCATGCCCTCCTGTCCTTGGTACTGACGGGGACCGTGGTAGCGCAGTCGGTAGAGCGTCGGACTCTTGATCGCAAGGTTGTGGGCTCGAATCTCACAACCGGCGGCGTTTACCAAGTCCACCCGCGACCAACCGGCGTGAGAGGTTGGCGACACTATATGGCCTAGCGGTTGAGTGCTTCGTAAAAGAACCCAAGGTTCTTCTTCTTCCCGGGTGCTGACCACGTCTCTGCCCCTGGTACTGATCACGTCTCTCTGACCCTGGCACCTACTACGTCGTTCTGTCCCTAGTACAGACTGTGCCTTCCTGTCCCTAGTTCAGGCCGTGCCTTCTTGTCCCTGGTACAGACCACGTCTCCCCATTCCTGGACCAGACCACTTCTACCCGTCCCTTGTGCTGACCAGATGTCACTGGTTCTAAGTACGTCTCCACGCGGCAGATTCCGGCGATTCGGTGGGACCTGACCACCTCGCGTGTGCTCACCATGGAGTACTGTGAGGGAGGCCAGGTGAACGACCCCGAGTACCTGAGACAGCACGGCATCTCGCCCCGCCAGGTGTCGCAGAGACTGGGCGAGCTCTTCTCGGAGATGATCTTTGAACGCGGGTGGGTGGCGGCCGCGGTAATGGTCTGAGGGCGCCGTGTTCGATCGCAGGTTTGGTGCCGCGCGGGACCTGCATGATGGGCGCTTGCAGTAGATGGTGGATGGACTGCGAGCTGTGTGCCCACGTGGGGCTCCCAGCCAGCGGCTATCCCGTCGCCGTGTTCCTCCGTTCCAGGTACTGTGCCGTTTGCACGATAAGTTTGGCTACGCCAGTCAAGAGTCTAACATGGAATATCCGTTCAGCATTATGGCCATGTTGCAGACTTCATCACCCATAAAACTGCATCCGCCAAATTCCATTAGTGGTTCATGATTCCTGTTTCTGTGAGGTTCCTTCACGAAAGACCTGTGATTCCGTTGCATTTGTTCTGAAATGTACTGATCCGTTTTGTTTGTTTTGCGTCATTTCTCCCACTTGCTGGCAGGTTTTGTTCGGCTTCATTCCTATCATTAAGAGTTTCCATCACAACACTTTACCTCCCAGTTAACCATGACGTTCTTCCCATTCTACTTTCTTCACACCTACGTGTTGGACCTGTTGTTCCAGTCGTCGGCGCGCCCTAAAGAACCAATTCGCCATCACCACCCAGTGCTGGTTTTCCTCAGCACAGCGCTGCAACATTTCAGTGGCAGTTTGCGGTGGCCGTTATGGGGGCGTTGTGTCTCAGGTACATCCACTGCGACCCCCACCCGGGAAACCTGCTGGTGCGGAGGCGAGACGACGGCGTGGAGATAGTGCTGCTCGACCACGGCCTCTACACGGTGGGTGGAGCTGGCGGCGGCTCGGCGCCCACTCACGTGGGCTCTGCCTCATCCTCGGCGGTTGACGTACCTCGCCCGGCACGTCGCGCGGTGTAATGCTCGGTGTATCACTCGGACGCAAGATGTCGTCAAATTTTGCCGCCGAATGTGCTGCCCGCAGACGCCGCCCGTCGGCGTCCAGTGTTGTCGACAGCGAGCCGTTGCCGCAGACGTTGCCGGACTGGCTGCGCTGGAGCTATAGCCGGTTCTGGATGTCGATCCTGTCGGGTGACGAGGCCGGCATGAAGCTGGAGGGCGACACCCTGGGCGTGGGCAGGCTGTACGGCCTGCTGGCCTGCATGGTGGCCGGCCGGTCGTGGCAGGCCATTACCACCGGTTTGGACCGGCAGGAGCTCACTGATACAGAGGTGAGGCGCCAGCCTACCGATACATAGATGAGAAGTCAGCTCACTGATATAGAGGTGAGGCGCCATCCTAGCGATACAGAGATGAGAGGCCGTCCCACTGATATAGAGGTGAGGCGCCAGCCTATCGATACAGAGATGAGCAGTCGGCTCACTGATATAGAGGAGTGAGAGGCCAGCTCAGTGATACAGAGGTGAGGCGTCGGCCTACCGATACAGAGATGGGAAGTCAGCTCACTGACACAGAGGCGAGGCGCCAACCTACCGATACAGAGATGAGAAGCCAGCTCACTGATACAGCGGTGAGGTGCCAGCCTATCGATACAGAGATGAGCAGTCAGCTCACTGATGTAGAGGGGTGAGAGGCCAGCTCACTGGTATACAGATGATGATTAGTCAGCTAATTGATACGGAGGTGAGGCGCCAGCCTACCGATGCAGAGATGAGAAGTCAGCTCACTAATATAGAGAAGTGAGAGGCCAGCTCACTGATACAGAGGTGAGAGGCCTGCTCACTGATATAGAGGCGAGACGCGAGCCTACCGATACAGAGATGAGAGGCCAGCTTCCTGATACAGAGCTGAGGGGCTGGGTCACTGATATAAAATGCTGAGAGGCCAGTTTCCTGATGCAAAGATGAGAGGCCAGCTCACTGATGCAGAGGTGAGGCGCCAGCCTACCGATACAGAGATGAGCAGTCAGCTCACTGATACAGAGGTGTGAAGCCGGCTCACTGATACAGAGGTGAGTCGCCAGCCTACCGATGTAGAGATGAAAACTCACATCACTGATACAGAGGTGAGGCGCCAGCCTACCGATATAAAGATGAGAAGCCGGCTCACTGATACAGCGGTGAGGTGCCAGCCTACCGATACAGAGATGAGCAGCCAGCTCACTGATACAGAGGTATGGTCCAGCTAACCGATGCTGAGATGAGAGGCTAGCTCGCCAATATAGAGATGAGAGTCCGGGACGCCGATATACGTCAGAATCCGGATAATCAGCGCAGAGGTCGGAGTCCATTCCAGAATCGAGGTCACTGATGCAGAGGTCAGACTCCAAGTCAGAATCCAGGTCACTAACAAAGGTTGGAGCCCAGGTCTCTGAGAGATAGCGGTGTAAGCTAAACGATAGTGACAACACATTTCTTGTTTTCTCTGGGCAACGTTTTATTGGTGAACTGTTTGGCTCAGCCAGCAGTGACAAGGGCAGATAGCAGTCCACTTGTGACGGGTGCAAATAGCGGTGCATTTGTGACAGGGGCAGATAGCGGTACACTTGTGACGGGTGTAGATAGCAGCACACTTGCGACGGGTGCAGATAATTGTACACCTGTGACGGGTGCAGATAGCGCTACATTTGTGACGAGTGCGGATAGCGGTACACTTGTAACGGATGCAGATAGCGGTACACTTGTGACGGATGCAGATATTGGTACACTTGTGAGGGGTGCACTTGTGACGGGTGCAGATAGTGGTACACTTGTGACAGGTGTAGACAGCGGTACACTTGTCCCGGGTGCAGGTAGCGGGACACTTGTAACTGAATATGTTGTACTTGCTGTCGCAGCATTTTTTCTTCTTCTATTCCGTGCAGGTTCTGGTGCAGTTCAGTTCACCGGGAATTCCCAGCAGGACGGCACCATCATAGCCCCCCCCCACATCCGTCCGTACCCCGCAAAATGGCACCATCATAACCATGGGCGCCAAATGACCCTGCAGTCGGCGCGCCCTTAAACCCAAATAATAAATCAAGGCACCATCATAACCGCACCCGTCCGTCCCCCACGTCCGTCCGTACCGCGCAGGACGGCACTATATTCCCTCCTCGCCCTACATGATGGCATCATCACAGCTGCACCTGTCCGTCCGTACTCCGCAGGACGGCACTATATTCCCTCCTCGCCCTACATGATGGCATCATCACAGCTGCACCTGTCCGTCCGTACTCCGCAGGACGGCACTATATTCCCTCCTCGCCCTACATGATGGCATCATCACAGCTGCACCTGTCCGTCCGTACTCCGCAGGACGGCACTATATTCCCTCCTCGCCCTACATGATGGCATCATCACAGCTGCACCTGTCCGTCCGTACTCCGCAGGACGGCACTAGACAACTGTAGCCCCTAACCCTACATAACGACATCATCACACCCGTCCGTTCCTACCCCGCAGAATGGCACCATTAAGGAGGAGGTGGGCCGCTACCTGCCCGAGATCGCCTCCGTGCTCTGCAAGGTGCCCCGAGAACTGCTGCTCATTTTCAAGACCAACGACCTGCTGCGCTGCATCGAGAACAGTCTGGGCACGCGCGGCAGCATGACGTCGCTGATGACCATGTCGGCCTGCTGCATCCGCTCCGTGTACGGCGAACAGTACAGCAGGGCCGGCGGTCTGGCCGGCCGCGCCTCCGTCCTCCTGCGCCAGCACTGGGCCCTGCTCAGGGTCAGACTGTACGAGGTGAGCACGTGCCGATTGTTACACTGGGCCCTGCTCCGGGTCAGACTGTACGAGGTGAGCACGTGGCGGTTGCCACACTGGGCCCTGCTCAGGGTCAGACTGTGCGGGGTAAGGTCGCGGTTACTACCCTGAATCCTGCTCAAGATCAGGCTGTACGAGGCGACGACGTGGCGGTTGTTACGCTGGGCCCGGCTCAAGATCAGACTATGTGAGGTGAGGTGGCGGTTGTTACACTGGGCCCTGCTCAAGATCAGACTATGTGAGGTGAGGTGGCGGTTGTTACGCTGAGCCTTGCTCAAAATCAGACTATGTGAGTTGAGGTGGCGGTTGTTACACTGGGCCCTGCTCAAGATCAGACTATGTGAGTTGAGGTGGCGGTTGTTACACTGGACCCTGCTCAAGATCAGACTATGTGAGGTGGGGTGGCGGTTGTTACACTGGGTCCTGCTCAAGATCAGACTATGTGAGGTGAGGTGGCGGTTGTTACACTGGGCCCTGCTCAAGATCAGACTATGTGAGGTGACGGTTGTTACACTGGGTCCTGCTCAAGATCAGACTATGTGAGGTGAGGTGGCGGTTGTTACACTGGGCCCTGCTCAAGATCAGACTATGTGAGGTGAGGTGGCGGTTGTTACACTGGGCCCTGCTCAAGATCAGACTATGTGAGGTGAGGTGGCGGTTGTTACACTGGGCCCTGCTCAAGATCAGACTATGCAAGGTGAGGTCGTGGTTGGTATGTGGTGTAAGCTTGTCCCAATCCATGTATCTCTAATCCCAGACAATACAAATGAAATGAGTTGGAAAATCACATGAATATGCCATATATCAGTTTTCTGTAGCCAAGATATATTGGAATTGGAAGCATATATCCAATTGCTGCATCATCTACAGTGGTTGTATGTGCGCAGGATATGCAGCGAAGTGTTTCAAGTTGGCTGAGTTCTTGAACAACTATCTGTAAGATGTATTGTATGTGTAAAACTCAGCCAGTCGTATTGTGATTGCATTAAAGTCCACCGTTTGGGACGGATGAGCAATTTATGTTCGCTAGTTTGAGGCCAGTACTCTGACTAGCACACTAGTTTGAGGCCGGTGCCACTGACTAGCACACTAGCTTGAGGCCGGTGCCACTGACTAGCATACATAACGTGAGCTTAGATACAATAGTTTCCTCTCTTACTCATGCATGCTTATTTGTGAACTAAGTTCATGGATGTATTTGTTTGATTCGACGACCTCAGGTTGGTGCATTGCGTGTTTATATGCTTGGGGAGGTCTTGCGGAGAGGTCCGCATCTGATCTATAATACTGATGTAACACACTTATGTCATAATTGTAACCCAGCTTAAGATTAGCTAGAACACTGGTTAACGTACAATGGAACGTGTTCGTGGCATTGTGAAAGCCGCCGACGTGTCAATTGGGATACTCTACCACTTATCAGTCAGTCGTCTATTGTTTGCCTGTGACGTCAATACCAGTATTACCAGTTGTACTGCATGTTTTACTTTTTGTAGAGTATCGTGCTTGATGTGTGAATTGTTTTAATTTTCTGGTTAGCCTCGCGAAAGCTCGTGGACGAAAATGTGCCAAAGAAGATTATAATTAAAAAATAATTTGTCATTTTAATGTCATTGAAACAACAATGGTGATATATTTCATGCCTGCCTTCCAAGCACTAACTGAAATGCGAAGCAGTTCTTTAAATTGGGGTAAATTTAATTTCATACGTTGAATTTACAAAGTTTACGATATTTGCATTGCTGTGCATGAATAATTGATTTATAAAAACGTTGAAATATGGCAAACATTAAACATATCCAGGCGTCGAATGACGTTTCCCATGGCTGTTGCATACAATGATGTTAGTAAAATGACGCAAGTATAATTAGCTAGACACCAAGTATCATTGGTTAAGAGTTTACGTTTTCCTCTTCACTTTGACAGAAATATGCACATCGTTTGACCATCTCTATCCATAGTTGACCACCTCTATCCAGATATTGATCCTCTATCCAGATACTCAAAGTGCTTAGTTATGCAGGCACTCTCCATCATAAGCTGGATCAAGCGCGATGTGGAAGTGACATGCAACCAATGAATATTATCAGTTTTTAGCTCGACAGACCGACCTGTCACAAAGCTTGTTGGCTGCATATAAGTTAAGGTCAGACTATATGTTTACAATTCCGTGCGATGTTACCAAAGTCAGCTGTACGGTCACCCAACATGCGGAATATGTGGTTACTTAGAATGCACAGGCGGCGAATGTAACTCGGGGAAATTGTGGTGCGTGAACTATGGTAATCGTTAGGTGCAGCACCCATCCTTCAATCGCTCTTATACAGCGTGCGTTAACACGCACGTCGGAGGAGCTCTCACATAACGCGCACCGGAGGGGGGGGGGGCGGATGTGCCCCCTAAGATCATAAACTACTGAAATCAGAAGCACAAAATTTGGAGGGTATATTACGGTTGTGGTGAACTCGCTGCAATATAAGTTTCATGACTAGGGCTTCAGGGTCAATTGAGGTCGGGATCGGCCGCCACACCGCACCAACCAGATCTGTATGACCTTGAAGACTCGGCGGCCGGCTGACGGCTGGTCTGTTGTCTTTGCACCCTGCAGTGGTTCCTATATTTACCAACATATTTCAATAAAACGGCATTTTTGCATTCGATTGCGCTGATCAATTTTCAACAGTCGCAAGATTGCATTACATTATCCCTGCCCGTTGACGAAATATCGTCGAAAAACCGGAGGGTTCAGCAGATTCCACCCCGCCCCGTCCGGTGCGTATGTAAGGGAGGAGGAAGAGAGAGAGAGAGGAGAGAGAGAGAGAGAGAGAGAGAGAGAGAGAGAGAGAGAGAGAGAGAGAGAGAGAGAGAGAGAGAGAGAGAGAGAGAGAGAGAGAGAGAGAGAGAGAGAGAGAGAGAGAGAGAGAGAGAGAGAGAGAGAGAGAGAGAGAGAGAGAGAGAGAGAGAGTGTGGGGAGTAGGGCGGGGGTAGGCGCGACACACTGCTGAGCTCAGTGACCTCAGATCATTTGGGATTCTCTGCACAACCTCAACAGATGCTTGAGTCTGCACCCTCAACGTTTTTTTTACATGGTACTTCTGGTAAATGTTCTTTACCTAGGAGAGAGACCTCGGGATATGGCAGCTCAAAGCTTGTGTTTCGGTAATCAAAGCGATTTCCTATGTTGGGGTTTCATGAGATGTTTATATGTCATAATATCCGATTTTCTTAGTTAGTAGTCTCTTGACAAGGACGGGTTTGTACCCATCCACTGCTTGACTCATCAAGACCCGCTACTGCTTGACATCCTGACACGTCTCACTACTCTCGATCGGGATGAGGAGACGGTGCGTTTGTGCTGGATCCCCGGCTATGTCGGACTATCTGGAAATCGATGTTCCGATTCCACAGTGAAACGGGCAGTCTAAAACCCGCGAACACGCGTTCTCCCATTTTCAGCGAGAGACAACATCGAATATTTCATAATTATGCATGCCAGGTGGCAGACTACCTGAGACGCAGAGATGAATAACAAGACGCACAAACTAAGCGCGCCTTGGAGATTGGTGATCGTGTTGTCGCGGAGCCTGGTGAGACGAGGTGATCCTGTGTAGAATGCTTGTCGGCCACACCTATGCTGTCCACCACTACTTCCTGTGCGGGAAGAAAAAACCTTGCTGTCCATGCTGTTTAGGGATTCTGACGGTGCGACATGTCCTGTTTACTTGCTAGCATTTCGCAAGGGAGCGAAAATAGTTCGGGATTCTGACGATGTGAAAATAGTTCACTCTTGATACATGTCTCTATACCCAAAGGTGGGCGCGCCGCTGAATTTTGGTACTTGCGCCCACCCCCCTGCGCCGGCGGCGATGCCCACCTGCGCCCGCGCCGCTGCGCCGCTATTTTTGGCCCCTGCAGTTGCGCCCCGCGCCGCTGCGCCGCGCGCCGCTATTAATTAAGTATGCCTATACAAAAACTATGTGCAGTGCCAAAGTTTCTACCTATTTAGCCCCCCAAAAAACAGTTTTAGGTTATAAAAAAGTCATTTTTATTGAAAATACAACTTAGGCATCACAGTTACCTATATTCACATTAAAGATTAAACTATGGCCCGTGAGCTATATTGCTCGGCCGGCGGTAAATTTAGCCATATTGGCCCCGCCCACTGAGTCTGAGTTTCTGTCTCTACTCACCCTTCTACTCAATGTCCTCCTCCTCCTTGTCCTCCATGTTAGGCTCCAAGTACTTGTACCCCATAAGCTTCAGGTTGCCGCGGAGGAAGACCAGCTGCTCAAAGTTGCAGGCCGTCAGGGAGGCCCTTTTGGGCCTCAAGATGTCCCCGGCGACGCTGAACAGCCTCTCCACTGCAGCAGAGCTGGGGAGGGCAGTGTTGTATTTAATGAACATGTCCACCCAGGCCTCCCTGTGCTCCATGGGGAACATCTTGATGGTCAGGGGGTCCTCACTGTGGGCCCGCTTCCAGGACCGCATGGCGTTGTTAAGGACCTCATCCAGGTCCTGCCTCCCCTCCTCAGGAGCGTCCTCATCGTCCATGAGTAGGTCGACAATGTCCTGGCGTCTGGGCTGCGAGGGGCCAGCGTCTTCCTCTGCCACCTGAGTAGAAAATAAAGAAATACTAAACATTAAATGTACTAAATTACTGAGGGCCAGCCTCTTCCTCTGCCACCCGAGTAGAAAATAAAGAAATACTAAATATTAAATTTACTAAATTAAACTCGAATTTTATTTAAATTGTCCTACACCAAGTTACTACTTTCAATATCAAATAAACTGCCCACCTGTGACTTCATGAGTGTTTTGAGCTCCACATGACGATCCTAGTCTTGACGGCCGGAACGTTGTCAGGAGCCAGTTTCCTCAGGATGGCAGGGGTGTAGTGGGGGTGGAGGGCAGTGGCCATGACGATGTCCATGTCGTCGTACAGGTGGCCAAACCTTTTTTCAAAGCCCCTGAGCAGGGCCTCCACCAGGGACTTGGCATACTGGAGGTTGCCGCTGTCCCTCTGCCTCTCCAGGAGGGTCCTCATGATGTGGAGGTTGGGCAGGAGGATGTCCATGTAGGCGGTGTCCTCCCCCTGCAGTCTGTCCAGGCAATTGGCCACAGGCTCCATAACGTCCCTGTACTCTATGAGGACCTAAAACAATATAAGTTACGTTAGTATTAACTATTAAGTATTAACATAACGTAACTGTGAATATTTAAAACATTAAAATTCAAAACTGGTGACTTGTTATGCTTTTAAATCATATTTCATATATCAGACGAGCATTTATAGCGGTAAAATATATTTCCACAACACGAAAGTAATAGATTTGTGTAACAGCCAAAGGCAGTCATACCTGGCACTCTTTTAATTATTAAACTATGAAGAAGTTTGATAAAGTTTAGTTATACGTTATAACCCATCGATTTTTAAACATAGTAGAGATTTAATTTTGTTTTAAAATATAATTTAGTTAAAAAAGGTTAACATATCGTTTTACTTTCTTGCACAGTTAAATGCAAAAAATAGCCTGCCAATAGATGAATCGGCGAGAACGGACCATAACCTACCACCACAAGAGCTGGTGCAGCACTGCAGTCAGGGTAGAGACTAGAGACTCGCACTGTAGTGGCAATCAGCTGCTCTAAACGACGCAAATCTTTACCCTAGATTACAAATTCTATACGCTCTGACAACCCTAGGGCGCCATTAGGAGTAATTTCTTCTATTTATTTCTGAAGGATTGCAATGAACAAAACTGAAGTTTCTGTCGGGTGTTGCCTTTACCATGGCACCCCAATTACTTTTTTTTATTACCTTTCGTATATTTAAAAAAAATGCAATGTCTGAGTCTGTCTAAGTCTGAGACCTTTCAGATCACCCTATAAAGTCAAAACGCTACATAAGGTTTTAAAGGTTTGAAGGTTTTAAAGGTTACTAAAAGTGTTAGTAATGTATATATAACTTTACAGGTTGTTACTTTTACTAATGTATATGGTTAGTATAATTACTTATAATACTACACGTAACAGGTAGTCAGGTACATACGTGTTTGCCTCGTCGGATTCTTATGTCGTCTTTTACCGCTCGCTAAAGCTGGGCAGCGGCGCGGACAGCGGCGCGGATTTTTTACTTGCGCCGCGCGCCGTTGCGCCGTCTTTTTTTAGAATTCGCGCCGGCGCCGCTGCGCCGCCGGTTTTTAAGGTGCGCCGTGCCCACGTTTGTCTATACCTGAAAGCAATCTGATTTTATGTGGTATGCCAAGCGCCGCAATATCTTTTCCTGGATATAGTTTACCAACGCATGAACGTTAGGAGCGCTACATAATCACTTCTTGATGGAAGTGCTCATAGGCCCAAATAGCTAACTTGAAATTAGGAATGCAAGTTGACTAACATCAATGAAATAAAATTAGTAAAGAAATATTTGAGTGCAATTATGAACATAAAACATTCATCATTATTTCAGATGGAAGCATATGTGCTGTTCCGTTCGATTTCAGCATTATTCTGAGCAGCTAAGTCGTTCAAATTTGTGCAGTAACTAGTTAGGTACTTCCCTAACTGAGCTGAATAGTTTGTGGGATGATGGAAGTGTGGGTATTGATGTATTAAGAACATGTTATCAATAAGTTGGAATATTGCATAGTTAATTCAGTTTCTTCCACTTCTTTCCTTGCGATGCTGTTTGCCTCGATATTAGAAAATGACTTTGAAATACTACCCCAAGGTACGGACATGTTATCATGCAACAAATATAGTGTTTGATATCACGGTGTCTATTTCACATAAATGTCGGTCTTGATTGGACAATGGAGCTCATTAACATAATTACAGTTGTTCTGGATCCGGGAAATATTATGCAGTGCAAATCTGCGTAACACTAAAGGCCTGATTACACGTGACAGAATTCCGGCAGAATCTTTCCTCGGTAGACACGACGTTCGCGACGTCGGCGGCAGAAATTGACAGGCAGCAGCAGAAAGTAGCAGGCGGCGGCGGACTCCGACGTCAAGTTTCATTCTGCCAACGTCATACTAGCGGGCTGACACCATCTATCCAATGCGCCATGAAGCTTCTCGGTTGCTTGTTTACTGCGCCACAAATGATACGCTGCAATGCTAATTGGCTCAAGTGGCATCACTCACGGTAGTATCGAGATAGCATTAACTCCTAAATAGTTGGTGTTATCTCATTACAAGAAGGGCTCCTGCACGTCAATGGTGATGGTTTTATATGGAGGACGTGGTCATGAGGTTACGATAACAGGGAAGCAGTGGAAAATGTCTTCCTGTGAAAGAGCCGAAAACTGAAGTGTCAAAAACTGCCCGTTCCTACCAGGATGAGGGACAAGGACGCAAGTGCGGAACGGGGATGGCGTTAAGGAGGTGACAAACCAAAGTTTGAACAAGTTGATCATTAACCGTATGGGTGTTGCATAGAAAGAATCTACTTTCCAAAATGATTTGTGTTGCCAAACCAAATTTTGAGTTCATTCATTCCATGCAACAACACAGGCCTAATGTTAAACTTGGCACTTGGTGTTGCATCAGCGACACCAAGAGTGTACAAAATTCCACCCCTAAGCAGACTCCATTTGGTGGCATGAGCCTCCTTCCCAAAAAGAACACGTGAATTAGTTCTACCATCTTTTGCATTTATATGGATTGCAGTGCAAGGCATATTACAAAGTGCAAGGGAAATCACAATTACTCATCAATATGTCCATCCACAGCACTCTCAGTATTCAATTGTAACAAATGTAGCCACCGAAAGGCCGAACAGCAACCACAAAAACCGCCTGACGCTCGCGTCTGACGGCAGAACGCGGCAGATAACTTGAAGCATTTCACGTTGTCTGCCGCCGACGTCGACAAAGCTACTAAATCATAATAGCTATGGCTATTACATTGCGTGACATCATCCATTTATGCTGTGACGTCGAAGGCTGCGGACGTCGCCGACGTCTGGGTCTGCTCGGTTCTGCCGGGTCCTGCTCATTCCTGCCATCATCACGATTCTGCCGGGAGTCTGCCGAGTTTCTGCCGCATGTAAACAGGCCTTTAGAGGTTGACCGCAATCCTTTACCACTGCCCAGTAATTCAGAACATATCGTTTTCCAGTGATAGGTGTCCAGCAGCAGCCAAGTGCCGATTATTTTGGAAAATGGCCGCCACGTGGCAGTTGCGCGATGATGCAATCCAAGTCTGTTCATAATATGTTAGGTCACCTCGGTGCTAAATTTAGTGCTTTTATCGATGTGTCCTTTATGACTAACGCAGTCGATGCTCCCCTAAGCCAAAATAATCAACCAGTAATTGGTTCGAATATAGCTAAGCCGCCCCACGATGGATGCAGTCAGGATTTTCTTAAGGGGGCAGGCGAAAAAAATGTAACGAAACAGATATCGCTTTCGACACGTGAAGCGCGCCGAAAATTTTCACTACGTGATGAAAGTCTACAATATCTTGTTTCATCTCGTGTATTTTTCGTTGGTAAGGGAAGGGCCCCCTTTTGGCTGTGCCTCTGCGCCCCGCTATGTAAAGCGAGCTCGATATAATTATCAAATTGAAGCGACTAGAGGCTACGGGATGGCTAGGGCGCTGGTAGGTTTATGTAGATAGATAGTTTATGGTGACCGGTATCCTGTAATTCATTTTCCATAGAGTGGAGAGTAGCAGACGAAGACAAAATTCGTGATGACATGGAAGCAATTGGGCAATATGATGGGAAAAGGTGAAGGCAAACAAATGATGTAGGCAATTTAACACTGCACCTGCTAGTAAGGTGGTGATTGCACAGATGTCAGGAATCTAGTGTGACGAAAAGTAATAACTTTGCTACAATAGTAAGGTGTGAAATACGGGTAAAACAGGGTAACCGTTTTGCCCCTTTCTCCACACTTCGTTTTGGTTCCAGTGACAATTTTGCTTTGTGGAGCGTACCGTCGTGCACGACACCAGAGAAATAAACATTTTGCGACATGGGAGATTAATAGAAGAGCTTCCAGTGATAATCAGTCTCAAAGCAGTAGGTGACTCGCACTCCTCCAATGACAAACGTTCATGGGTGCCCAAATAATATCAGAACCTGAAATACAATAGTGTTACACTTACTTCATGCCCGCTCGGTCGTCTTGCTACACCAGAAAGGACGACAAATGGAAGAACTAGTATTTGACCAGAGTGAATCCAGGTTGCAATGCTAATCAATGGGTAATTGCGAAATTCCATTTTGCCACGCTACTCCGTTTTTCCCCTTTTCCCCTACACCCAGCTTCAAGCTATATAGCCCTTGGCCCCACTGATGTCTTATGTTTAAATGCATGCTAAATAGCTATTTAATCTGTTAAATTCCAGTTTAATTTCTTTGCAATATGGTTCAAGTCATTGATTCAGGTAACTGTCATTTTTGCTATAATTTCCTAACTGTTTAGCTTTTCCATATTAGCATCTCTCCATATTCCTAATCACAGCACTGAGCCGACGATCCCTGGAGCTCCAGTCAAAGATTATCGGTTGCGCGCCTGCGTCCGAACTTGTCAAGCCGTCCGCTCTCCGTGTGCTTCACGAGCCGATCCCACCTGCCACACGACTCGTCAGACCGCGTCTCCGATTTGTTGTCGGTGTTTTACCTTCCTCTGGCACCGTTACCAAAACAGAGTGATCTGTCAGCTGTCAAACAACCGAACGCAAACAGTCCTTCACGTGCCGCAGTGAAGTTGGCTGTGGGCTGTGGCGCCACGAGAAGATATTCAAGTCGTGTCGGGTGCCTCCGGCTCCCGCCGCCACCTTTGCAACGTGGTAAAGTACCTGAAGGTTTGCTGGGGCGAATTTAAGGGATCAGTGCAGCGGGGCTTCCTGCGGGGCGATCCTGGTACTTGGTAATGAAGCCACTCTGCAATAAGACAGTGGCGGTAGTGTGGTATTCATGCGCGACTACTTCACAGGTTATTATTCTCAATGCAGGGTACCGGATTATCTTAACTCACCGTGCCGTTTACTTCATTTCATAGCGGGTAATTACTGGAAACCCTGACGACTTAACAGCGGTGTGCTATGGTCGGTGAGTGAATGAATGAGTGGGGGTATGGATGGGAAAGAGCACCACTGTGAAGCTCGAACACTATGTTTCGGATATATAGTGCATTGCTGCTGGATGAAGCGCCTCCGTGTTTGGCTAGGCGCACGCGCGCTGGGAGTGCCATCATGTTCCGCGGCACCTCCGGGTTCCAGAGATTTGATGACGCTCTGTACCCGCGATATCGGTTGGCAGATTCTTCACGCTACCGAGACATGCATCCGTTTACACGTCCGAGCTGGTGGTAATTTATAAAACGTTAGCTTTCCTAAAGGTCGGAGATGAGGAAGATCATGTAATTTTATCCGACTCTTTGAGCAGCCTTTTGGCACTCGAGAGTTTGGATCCCACAGACGCTTCAATAAACTATATCTTACGTCGTTTGACTTCATTAGATGAAGCAGGAAAAGTCCACTTCTGCTGGATTCCTAGCCACGTAGGTGGCTAGGAAAACCAGCAAGCCGACAGCGCTTCGCAGAAAACCAGCAAGCCGACAACGCTGCTTGGCGAGCAGCACAGGCTCCCTTTATTTATTTATTTATTTCACGATACATGCCCTCCATGTATAGTGCGCAGAGCATTCCCAATCCCTGTCAGGGACTACTACCCAGGGATCTTTGCTTTTCTGGAAAGCAAGTGGCAAGGGAGCTGGGACGAACTTGAGTCGAACAAATTACGGGCAATTAAGCAATCTCTCGCTCAGTGGATCTCGTGTTCGCGTAGGACAAGGCTAGACGAGGTGACGCTGTGCCGTCTACGTATAGGACATACTTACGCCACCCATTATTACTTACTGAACGTTGAGAATAAGCCACTGTGTCAAAGATGCGGTGCAGTGCTAACAGTTCGCCACTTTCTAATTTCATGCCCAAGGCTTTGCCTGGATCGTCGACGTCATTTCTGGAGTGACCAGGCTCACTCCCTCCTAGCAGTTTTAGGTGATCAATCACAGGTCGTTAAATCCGGAAAGATTTTCACCGTCCTATCTGTCGTGAAATTTGAAGTGAAATTTTAAAATTGAAAATCTACCCGGAGCGCTAACATCAAAATGTACCAGGAAGTATACCTGTAGCACAGGGGGCGTCGTATAGCAACGGTTTAAGAAATTAACTGTTATGGGCGCCAAATGACCATGTAGTCGGCGCGCCCCTAAGCTCAAATAATCAATCAATCAATCAATAAGTTGGTTGGTGTTCACACTTCGCCAGTCGGTCACCCTTGTACATCGCTTACTTTAGAATACCCCACATGTGCTTGATTTGTCAAATTTGACGACAGTTGGGTGGGTTGTCCGACTTGATCACAATGGCCTCACCAGCACAGCGAGCCGCGACCAGGTTTGGTCACATAATGTAGTCTCCATCAGAGTACTTAGAAACCAAAAACGGAGCTAAAGTGACCCTGATGCACTTTTTTCAGGTAGAACTTCCCATCAATCGTGTCCGTGTCCTTGCAGAATACTGGCTTAGTTATCCCTTGGGGGCCTATGACCATCCGGACCATAACCTTTATGAGCATCTTTCCTCGTCCCTAGTCTCACCTCAACACGCGAGGACCAGTGTGGAATCCTATGTTGTCCGGCATCTCGCTCCCAGCATATATCAAATAGGCTTCGTTGTCCATTACGACCTCGCGTTTATCCCCAGCCGACATAGGCCCCGGGAGAGTCGGAGTACTCTGGTTTCATATGACCTTTGCTTGTTTGTCACCTGCGGTACTTTTTGTTTCTTCTGGTACTTGACCAGCTTCTTTTAGAACTGGGGGGCGGGGGGGCAAGGCTGGCTACACCCGAATCTCTGGGAGCCGCTGGGACGCAACCACCTTGTACTTCACCGATTTCACCACCATCCTCTTTCGTGTTTCCGAAATTTGGACAGCGAGTTCTCCTTTCCCCATGTGTATACCATCGTTCTCCTTCTCCAATATGCTTTATCGCATCGCACAAGGTGCTTCTTGGAAGTCCCATTATCGCCAAATGGTTTGTAATTTGTGATTATCTTACCCGGATGCTCTTCTATGAATTCAGCTGTCAGCTCGCGAACTTGCTGATGTGACGGTGTCGCAGCTTTGCACAGTGACGTCCATTATGCAAGCCGAAACATAGCCAAAATAGGCACGTGCCCTTAAATTACTCTGACCTAATGTAGCATTTTCCTTCCTATCCCATTCCGACCAGAGATTGCACGTTTAAAAGTCCGGATTTCAAGTAATCGCCCGGTATGTGTCGTGTCACGTACATGGGGGTACATTTGGGGAGCCGATGGTTACACGGTGGCTTCGTAGCCGTGTGTTCCGGGGTTAAAGATCTGCTCGGGTTTCCAGCCTGCCCGCGGCATTTCTTCCGGTGTGAGTGGTGACGTCACAGACTATGCAGTTGCATCCGTCGGAAAATAAGCCAAGATTTCTCGACACACTGGCTTCGGGAGGAATGTGGGTTAACCCTGTCGTATCTCCAGCCCACACCTACCCCCGCTGCGAATGGTGCTGCCAGTCAAAGGGTGTCCAAATACGTTTTCGGTTAGGCACTAGATTGTAAAATGACTAGATTGTCTTTTGCTTTCAAACGTGGAAATGAAAACGTCAGACCGTTATGGTATCCCCTATCCTAAGACGAAAACTCGAGCTTTTAATATGTTATGACGTATTACAATGACAGTACTCATTTTGTTTTCTGCAAAATTAGTTGAAAGTACTGCTTTTAAAGAAGGCAGAATCAATGTATTTACAATATGTGAAGTTGAAATTGCATCCTAAACACAGTTACGTACGTAATGTTAGTGATGTTCCTTGTCCTTTGTTCCGAATTTGCACACGATGCATGGAAAGCACCGACAGAATGAAGCTGCTGTCACTGAAGTGGCAAAGTGGTCGCATCTCAACAGGCGTTGACCTTGTGCTGTCGTGTTCTCGACATGTGGTGACCTTGTGTCGCCGTGCTCGCGACAGGTGGTGACCTTTTGCTGCCGTGCTAGAGAGCTACCGACAGGTGTCATTTGCCGGACAGATATGTGGTTCGGACTGTGAGCTGCTGCTCCGGTTCGGGAAGCCGTCATTGGTTTAGGAAGGACGGGGACGGCAGGAAGGGGGTGGAGTATGCACATAATGGCATTGACGTTAGAAGAAGAAGAAATGGCGGCTGCCTCCATTTCGTAACTAGGGAATTTCACCGTGAGTCCAAGGATGCTGTGTCGAAAGGAACGACTTAAAAGTAAAATTTTGGCCACCCCTCTCCTACCTCTACCTGAAATATTGTTCCTGTGCTCCTGCCTGAAGGGTAGCAAGGGTGAGATGGGATGGTGTGAAGTGTATGTTAAATGCGGGCATGAAGTACGCCTTTCCTTCCTGTGTTGTGACGGTAACTTTGCACATCCGTCATCCGCTTGACACAGGGCTCTGTCTGTGTGCAGGTGTTCCTGCGCATCCTGCACTCGGGGCTTGGACAGCGGCTGGCTCTGATGTGGATTTGGAGAAGTCGGACACCTGCAGTGGTGCCCGCAGTCATCCCGCTCAGCTGACCATCGTTGTCTGCCGTCGTCTTAGCCAGCTGACCACCGCTGTCGGCCGTCGTCTTAGCCAGCTGACCACCGCTGTCGGCCGTCGTCTTAGCCAGCTGACCACCGCTGTCGGCCGACGTCTTAGCCAGCTGACCACCGCTGTCGGCCGTCGTCTTAGCCAGCTGACCACCGCTGTCGGCCGTCGTCTTAGCCAGCTGACCACCGCTGTCGGCCGTCGTCTTAGCCAGCTGACCACCGCTGTCGGCCGTCGTCTTAGCCAGCTGACCACCGCTGTCGGCCGACGTCTTAGCCAGCTGACCACCGCTGTCGGCCGTCGTCTTAGCCAAACCACCGCTGTGCCAGCCAACACCAGCTACACCACCTGTCGGCCGACGTCTTAGCACCCCTGCTATCGGCCGTCGTCTTAGCCAGCTGACCACCGCTGTCGGCCGACGTCTTAGCCAGCTGGCCACGCTATCGGCCGTCGTCTTAGCCAGCTGACCACCGCTGTCGGCCGACGTCTTACCGCCTGCCCACCGCTGTCGGCCGTCGTCTTAGCCAGGCCACCGCTGTCGGCCGTCGTCTTAGCCAGCTGCCCCCCCTGTCGGCCGACGTCTCAGCTGGCCACTGCTATCGGCCGTCGTCTTAGCCAGCTGACCACCGCTGTCGGCCGACGTCTTAGCCAGCTGGCCACTGCTATCGGCCGTCGTCTTAGCCAGCTGACCACCGCTGTCGGCCGTCGTCTTAGCCAGCTGACCACCGCTGTCGGCCGTCGTCTTAGCCAGCTGACCACCGCTGTCGGCCGACGTCTTAGCCAGCTGACCACCGCTGTCGGCCGTCGTCTTAGCCAGCTGACCACCGCTGTCGGCCGACGTCTTAGCCAGCTGACCACCGCTGTCGGCCGTCGTCTTAGCCAGCTGACCACCGCTGTCGGCCGTCGTCTTAGCCAGCTGACCACCGCTGTCGGCCGTCGTCTTAGCCAGCTGACCACCGCTGTCGGCCGTCGTCTTAGCCAACTGACCACCGCTGTCGGCCGTCGTCTTAGCCAGCTGACCACCGCTGTCGGCCGTCGTCTTAGCCAGCTGACCACCGCTGTCGGCCGTCGTCTTAGCCAGCTGACCACCGCTGTCGGCCGTCGTCTTAGCCAGCTGACCACCGCTGTCGGCCGTCGTCTTAGCCAGCATGACCACCGCTGTCGGCCGTCGTCTTAGCCAGCTGACCACCGCTGTCGGCCGTCGTCTTAGCCAGCTGACCACCGCTGTCGGCCGTCGTCTTAGCCAGCTGACCACCGCTGTCGGCCGTCGTCTTAGCCAGCTGGCCACTGCTATCGGCCGTCGTCTTAGCCAGCTGACCACCGCTGTCGGCCGTCGTCTTAGCCAGCTGACCACCGCTGTCGGCCGTCGTCTTAGCCAGCTGACCACCGCTGTCGGCCGTCGTCTTAGCCAGCTGACCACCGCTGTCGGCCGTCGTCTTAGCCAGCTGACCACCGCTGTCGGCCGTCGTCTTAGCCAGCTGGCCACTGCTATCGGCCGTCGTCTTAGCCAACTGGCCACTGCTATCGGCCGTCGTCTTAGCAGCTGACCACGCTGTCGGCCGTCTTACAGCTGACCACCGCTGTCGGCCGTCGTCCGGCCGTCGTCTTAGCCAGCTGGCCACTGCTATCGGCCGTCGTCTTAGCCAGCTGACCACCGCTGTCGGCCGTCGTCTTAGCCAGCTGACCACCGCTGTCGGCCGTCGTCTTAGCCAGCTCACCGCTGCTGGAGGCCTGGCGCTGGGGGTACACACGCACACACACCAGTCGGTGCTGAACACGAGATGTGGACCAGCGTGTCGAGCGATTGTGTTGCTCGGGCACTTGTGTCACAGCATCGGACGCTATGTGCCGGGGACTCCTCGTGCTAATGGTGGCTCATTATACTCTGCCGATGGATGTATCGGCCGCTGAATTCAATTTGTATCCATAATTCCACTACTAAATGGATATTTGGGTTTTAGAAACCGGTGCTTCCATATGACCTGATTTCCTGTACATGTGTCGTTTGTTGTGAAAGGAGCATTCATTCATTGCTATTCCTGGCATTGGGTGAAGGCCGTGGTATGATTTTACAAACCTTGGTTTTAAGTACGCTTTGGGCATGCAAGCATTTGGCCCCCGCGGTATATGAACTGTCGGTCAAACTACTCTATATTTGAGAGAACGGGTACCAGTTATGGGCGCTACATAACCGGTAGCAGTTAATGCGCCCCTAAGCCCAAACAAACAAACAAACAAACAATGAGAGAACGGGTGTGAAAACTGGTACAAAGGCACCGGGGGGGGGGATGCTGCTCAATGTTGATGACTAGGATGGCAACTTGATGACTTTAAGATCACTGCGAAGATCACGTGACATGAAAGCGGGTAAAATACAGGTGGTGCGCTGTGGATGAGTAGCGATTGTCAACAGTCTAACCTAGCAAACGTCGAGCGACTGACAGAGGTCCTGTATTTACTGTCTGCACATGCCTGACGTTCCAATGTCACACACTTGTTGGAATTGAACAATGTGTCTCCAGCGCGCACCGATCCTAGCTATTCTATAATGCGGGATTCATTGGAATCTTCCGGTGAATCCCGCGTCCCCGCGAAAGCGTCCCATCATGATGATGGGAGATTCTCAGGCACCGGAAAAGCTCTACTGCATGCAGATGAAGTGGGCGGTGATGGCGATTGTAGCGGTTGCGGACCAGTTGCAGGGCTAGTTACTTCTGTAACTGATTGAGCTAATGGCACAACCACATTTTCCGCTCAGGGAAATTCCGTGAACTGTGCACGTGACTGTTTTTTTTGTATCATTGCCGCTTCCCTCGGCGGAGAGTCTGTGGTGGATGTGAAACTACTACTCGGTATCGGAAGGCTGTGGTTGCGGCTTGAGTCTAATGAGAGTAATCTCGAATTATGTATCTTGCCAGAGGGGCGAAATGGTGGAAGCACCCTGTGTTTGTGCGCCACCATACTGTGATTCGTGTGTTATGTCTTACGAGGTACGATATCCGTTCATGGTTATGCTGGTGGCGGGTAATTAAGTTCATGACTCGTGTAGCACTTGATAACAAGAGAAAGAAGTGACTGACATTATGAATCAGTATTTGTTGCAATGTGTGCCTTGGAAATTGTGGCGTTATAAATATATAACTTTTACAATGTGTGCTTTGAAAATTATGCTTCACACATAATTAGTTGGTACAATGTGTCTTGAAAATTATTCCGTTATCAATAAATATTGTTCACAAAGTATGCTCCGAAGGCGAAATAATCGATAGTTGTTGCAAGGCGTGCCCTGGAAGTTCACGTAATTATGGCAAATATATCAACCCATGGAGAACTATTTAGCATTAGAAGTATCTAATGTTTGCCTTGAGCAAAGCATAGCAACTACGTCAGTTCTGCACCATAATTGAAATGGTACGAGGAAGTTTCATAAGGATGGGAGAATGGGTGAATGTTTTACGGTAATTTATACGTCGGCCTCAATGTTGGCATCGGATCAATGTGTACACTTGAACCTCATCTGCGAGGCGTTTGATCTGTGCCCAGATGGGTGTCAATTGCTCTATTTATTGAAATATCACTTGTAGTAGGTTTTCGTGTTGTTGGCACCCTCTTCTGGCGGCAAAAAGAAGCGCAAGTCGTTTCGACAATCTGCTGTGGAATGGTGAGGATGTGACACATTTTGGAAGCGAAAATGTATTTTAATTTATGTGCTTCCCATTGGATTCTAATTTGTTGCCCACATGCTAACTTTTTGGTGTCTGTTATCGTTAGCATGTTCTCGGCTTTACAACGGTGAAATGCTTCTATCGTTTGTCACTACACTACCTACTCGCAATGTTCCACATGTTGCAGCCTGCACCAGAAAACTTGCGGGGTAAATTGATACAGCCTGCATCAATTGTATCAGCCTGTATGAACGTTTTGTAGACTGGTAATGAAATAAATTAACCACAGAATTGGCCATTATATTAAGGAGTTTGCTAAAACTGCTTCAAGACAATATTATTAAATATGTCTACGAGCATTTATCACCCGACGTAAAAGACTGAACGGAGGAAAGGGTGCAGCTATGGACAGGCGCGCACCCAGGATTTTTCCATGGGGGGCCCGGACCGAAAAGGGCACTTGACCGGCTCCAAAAGGGCACTTCGCGGCCCGGGGCACACTGGAAGGTTTGCTGACCGGGGGAGGGCGGCGTGAATTTTCCATGGGACGCGTTATATGTTATAGCACCGAACCCTTGTATTTACAATAATATTTCCAAAAACATGCAGCCTGCATGCATTATGTCGTGAGATGAAGGTTGCCCGCTTACCTTTGATGTAAAAGTACGCAGGATGTGGATTTCTGGAAAGGATGATAACAGCTGACACGAAGGCGATGGTCCTGAAGGCAGGTGACATGTACACAAACATGTAACACAATAAAAATAGCGACTAAAGCTTCAGGGCATAGGGCAGGGCATAGGGCAGGACACAGGGCAGGGCAGAGTTCACGGTACAGCACAAGGCACAGGGCACTTTTAGATCAAAAGGGCACCTAATTGGGGCAGGCATAGGCCAGGAAAGGGCACAGGGGAATGTCATTTTTAGGCCAAAAGGGCAGTTTTGGGCCCAAAGGGCACAGGCGGGGCACATAAGGCAGGTGATTTGTGGGCTAAATTTGGGACATTCCGGCCAAGAGGGCACTTTTGGCCAAAAGGGCACTTTGGTCTCATGGGGGGGGGGCCCGGGCCCCTGCCCCCTCCGGTGCGCCTATGGCTATGGAATGCACGTTTTGTCATTCCATAAATGGCATAAACAATGAGTCAGTGGTGTTTATATACTTTTGAGGACGAAGTGCCCCCCCCCAATGTGGCTTTGACCCCCACCCTATAATAATTTTAACATTGGGGCCCTATGGAGTGTGCCCCTCCCCCAACCATTTTGATCTACCGTTACCTCAATATATGCTTCCTCCCAATAATGTTATAACTGAAATTTTACATTTACAACTTACATTTTATGGGATCCAGAGGAGATCATTAAGGGCATGTGCCCCAGAACGGTACTCCACCAGGAACGGTCGACTGCAGTATCATCTCTTTTTAGCCAGTCACCTCGCGGAAAAAATATGGGTCTCTTGGTGAGGTCTGAGTTCACCCCATTCATTGCTCTCAATTGGTGGCGCTCCCCCTCCCCCCCCCTCCCCCAGAGATTGTGCACAGCCCACCGCACGAACGCTCTGCATTTAAATCCCTTGGACTGAACTTGCAATCGCCAAGTAATTCATAAAAATATTTTGGAACATGCTTTAGGGTTGTACAGGCCATTCGGTCATAATTAGAAAATAATTGCCTTCTTGTGAATGGTAAATTAAACATGTGTTGTCTATCTGACTTGATAATTTCATGGAAGCAATCTACGGTCTAACAATGGTGTACCAAGTGTGAGACGGTATGCCTCTCCCGCGTCTACCAGCTGCACCAATCTACGGTCTAACAATGGTGTACCAGGTGTGAGACGGTATGCCCCCCCGCGTCTACCACTGCACCAATCTACGGTCTAACAATGGTGTACCAAGTGTGAGACGGTATGCCTCTCCCGCGTCTACGGTCTAACAATGGTGTACCAAGTGTGAGACGGTATGCCCCTCCCGCGTCTACCAGCTGCACCAATCTAGTCTAAAGTGTATCAAATGTGAGAAGGTATGCCCCTCCCGCGTCTACGGTCTAACAATGGTGTACCAAGTGTGAGACGGTATGCCTCTCCCGCGTCTACCAGCTGCACCAATCTACGGTCTAACAATGGTGTACCAAGTGTGAGACGGTATGCCTCTCCCGCGTCTACCAGCTGCACCAATCTACGGTCTAACAATGGTGTACCAAGTGTGAGACGGTATGCCCCTCCCGCGTCTACCAGCTGCACCAATCTACGGTCTAACAATGGTGTACCAAGTGTGAGACGGTATGCCTCTCCCGCGTCTACCAGCTGCACCAATGGCAATTTCGGCCTTGCTGGACCGGTCATTGCACTATATTGGGAAAAGTGTACCTACATTATTATGGGGGACGCTCACCTGGCCCAGGAAGGCGTATGCATTCTATAGAGTGACGCCCAGAAGGGTGCCTGTACTAGTACTCTCAAGAGACTCCAGCGTGCTCGAGGAGGGCGCCCAAGTGTGCGCCAGACGTGTTATTGATATGAAACGGCGCCCTTAATTCAACGGAGGCATTGCCTGGTCCAAAGAAGCGGCCGACTGCGAAGAGAGCCCCAGCTAGCCCAGGGTGGCGTTTGCTGTCGCAAGGCATCCAACTGCCCAGAAGGACACCTTTCGTGTCGGGTGATGATCATATGTAGCCGATAATGGTCCGAATATTATGGAGAGGGTTGTCAGAATGAGCCAGAAAGGTGTCTACAATCTCAAGGCACTCAACTGTCCGGAAAGTATCTGTGTTGGCGAGATAGGCGCTTGACCGTGAAGGACGGGTAGCCTACGTTTTACATCTTCCGTATTAGTTCGCAGATTTTAGCGATTTTATTTACGTGTGGATAAACTCGACCGATTGAGTGGCCAGCTGGTTCGACTGGAAGGACACTTGCCCACCCAGCTAGCATCCTACCCGAGGTACTGATCCGCCTTGGCGATGGCAGAGTTCACGTTTTGGGCTTCCATCCTATGCGCCCCTGGCCTGAGGACATCACCACACAGGATGGACAAGGACACGAGCACACAGGATGGCCGAAGGACATGAGCACACAGGATGGCCGAAGGACATGAGCACACAGGATGGATAAGGACATGAGCACACAGGATGGCCGAAGGACATGAGCACACAGGATGGACAAGGACATGAGCACACAGGATGGACAAGGACATGAGCACACAGGATGGCCGAAGGATATGAGCACACAGGATGGCCGAAGGACATGAGCACACAGGATGGATAAGGACATGAGCACACAGGATGGCCGAAGGACATGAGCACACAGGATGGACAAGGACATGAGCACACAGGATGGACAAGGACATGAGCACACAGGATGGACAAGGACCTGAGCACACAGGATGGACAAGGACATGAGCACACAGGATGGACAAGGACATGAGCACACAGGATGGCCGAAGGACATGAGCACACAGGATGGACAAGGACATGATCACACAGGATGGACAAGGACATGAGCACACAGGATGGACAAGGACATGAGCACACAGGATGGACAAGGACATGATCACACAGGATGGACAAGGACATGAGCACACAGGATGGACAAGGACATGAGCACACAGGATGGACAAGGACACGACGTCGATGACACGCCGAAGGCCGGTTTATCGTCCTGTGGTGAGATAAACGCCCTACCAGTCAAGGTTGGAGTTACTCTCGATGTTGACACTCCTGTGATTCGCTCACTCGGCGCCATTTGAACTGATCTGGCACACCGCCCATGCGGGACCGGTGTTCTTCGTTTTCTCTAGGCTCCTGGCTGATGTTACGTCACTAGATGTATCACTGAGTCGACGTGTAAGTATACAAGAAAATGCTAGTGTCAGTACTTTGTCGAAGGGCGAAGCGACGGAGGGAGAGATGGGTTTATCTCAGCCATTGTCTCTCCTATACGAAAAGGTCAATGTACCCCCAATCATCGAACCACGGGCAGAGCTTGACATAGGCTATGGCGCATCTTTGCCATCCATATGCTTTGTGAAAACTATGAGATAGCTTGTCAGGCCCTGATCTATTACGTCAGAAGCGGGAGCATCGAGGATAGTTTTTTCCCCAAATCGCAAGTTATCAGCAATTAATATAACATTGCCCACGAATCATCAATGATTGATGCGTTAGGGTGACAAACAACTTAAATAACTGTTACTGATTTCTCCAAGGTTATCCTAGATCAATGGCCGAACTTGACGTCAGATGACCTCTGTGCATTTAGGAGTAATACTCTGAATGTGTACCTTAAGACTGAACTAGGTGTTTAATGTTGCCCCTGAACACTCCAAATAGTTCCTTCAGGTACCATTAATGAAATGTCTAAAAGTATGTTCACAATTTAACCTCACTTAGACCCTTACCCTCACTTAGGATCTTACCATGAGTCGAATGGTAAGGGCCCTGCATGGGTTCGAGTCTCACCTGTCGCTACTCTTCGCCCGCGACCAATCGGCGTGAGAGATTGGCGACGCTATATGACTCAACGGTCGACGTGTCGTAAAACCAATAACCAACCAGCGATGCCATCGAAGTAACGTCAGCTGACGATTGGTCTGATGACTGATCCTCCATTGTGAAGATTGTCAATGCCGTTCGAGCCATTGTTCTGGCTGTTTCAGAACCGCGCATTTTACCTGACATATTGAGTGTCTGCATGAATGATTAGACTCTTAATTAATTATTCGTTGGTCTTGGTGCAGGTTGCTATATCGCACTTGAAACCTCTTAGACCAGTCTCTCGGCATGTTAGGCACGGTTGCCCAAAAAGGGGAAGCCTCGTGGATGCCTGAGGGATCGGGCACCTAAAAGTCGTAACGGGGTTCTGGTACGCTATACGGAACTGCCCCAATTCTACGATAGGACTGTTCTGGTTTTTCCATGGATTCTGTATATTTCAATGGGATTTGTTTTTGATCATGGGACAATCCAGGTTTTCCTCCATGAGACATATGGGATCCCATATGTCCCATGGAGAATAAATGCCAATCCCATGGAATTTTTTCACTAGGGGAGTTTACTCTGTTAAAGGTGGTGAAATATGTTTTCAGTGCGGTTGAATGGTTGCAGGCATTTCACATTCGTACGTATCTAAATAAAAGTATTAAAACTGTGCAGTTGTAAATATGCTTTCGCTGTAATGACATATCCATCCCCGATCCTGGATGTCATGCTTGGGCATTATTTGGCTGATGCATGTGTTCTCCTAAGTACTCTGCCATAGCGTTGTATAATATGTCTCGACTCGTCTTTGAAGTTTGTACCAGAAAAAGGGGGCCGTTACTCAGTGGGTGAGGTATTATTTGCATTGTTGGTCAAATGTCCCCAGAGGCCCCATGTTGCTGATGACTTGGTGGGCATGATTTACCATAGTGTGCAAGTACGGTGCAACCATACATGTTTGGTAGACAGCGATAAATATTTTGCTCAAAGTATTGGCCTCCTTCTCAACAACGCTTCGGTATGGGGCCCGGTCGAGTATTGGAGTGATTATTGCGCGATGCTTGCACAAGTGTTGACAATTTCTACGCTGACCTTGCTCGCCCGTAAATTATTGTGGTATGTTATATTGGACTGCTTCGCCTCAGGAACACAGTGATAAAAAATGACTCGTTTGGCTGGAGTGTCGTATTTGTCACCCTTTGCAGCACCGTGTCACCCTTTGCAGCACAGGAGTACCGTGACTCCAAAAATACCATATTGAACCCGATTTGACACCATATGCACTCCTGGTGCACACGCTGTTGACGCGGGTATGACCCATCCTAAACACGCGGAAAATCCGTATGACGCCGTGTATATTCGGTCGGAATCCGACCATACTCATGTGACTCCGTGTATACACCCTCCATACACCAATATTATCTCCGGCAATCCTTACTAACGCCGAGTAAACTCGTTCGTAACGGCCCGAACCCAACCCAGACCAACATAACAAAACCGACGAATACCCACTCCCAAAAAAACCACACCGAAGTAAGCTAACAAACACAAACAAAACACACACCAACTGACAACAAAAACCAACACACACACACACAACACACGCAACACAAATACGCACGCACGCACGTACGCGCACACATACACACACACACCACACACACACACACAGACACATGCCACACAGCACGTACGCACACACAACAAAATGCGTAGACACACACACACACACACACGCACACACACACACACACACGAGACACACACACACACACACGAGACACACACACGAGACACACACACACAGACACACACACACACAGACGCAAACCACAGACACAGACACACACACACACACATACAAACGAACGTTCATTCTTCGGTGGTGCTCAGAACCATCACTTGTGAAAATGCACAGCATTAGCTTTTCACCAATATTACAATTTCAAGTGGTTTTGCCTATATCACACCCTGGGCTCGGATAGTGTTCATCACTTTGGTGGCTGACTTCCCGGCTTCACATCGATGTCAAGGACATACTTAGCTAGGAACATCCCACGTCTTGGCATTGTGCAGTACCTCTGGTAGCAGTAGCAAATCCAGGGGGGCTGCGGGCCATGGCCCTGAAATTTTTTGGGGTCCCTGCCTGTTAGGGGGTCTTACCCCTGGCCTGGAGGTGGGCCACCCTACTCAGAGCCCTGGCTAGGCCCGCGAAGCGGATTCGTGGCTCAATCAGGGCCTTGAACCAACTAAGCACCTGGGGGCCTGCTTGAACTAGGGCCCCTGATGAAGGGGGAAAAGTGCTTATTTCGCGAAGTTTACAAACATAGGGGCCTGCTCAAAAGTAAGTGCATGTTTTTCCCAGATTCTTAAAAACATGAGGGGGACCCGCTTATGAGGGGGCCCGCTTCAACCCCGCCCCCGAACTGGAAATCCTGGTCGCGCCGAATTGTTCGCCAGTAGGAATACGAACAGGCAAAAACTACCCAGATGCGAGGAAGTGCTCCTCTTCGCGCCGTCGCAGGTTTGCCACCTTTTCCCCGCACCACATTGGCCAGTTCCGGAGGCTCGTCTAGGATGCATGTCCACGGTGAGTGGGTACTGACGAATACCTTGCCACCCTCGTTCAGCAGCCAGGGCAGGGTCTTCACCGGACATCTTGAAAGGAAATTAAGTCAGACACACTTAACATTGATACAAGGTAAGTGGACAAGCACTCAGTGCCAACACCGATTGCATCATTCCTGGGATTCATATAGTAACCATCCTTTTCGCGGCAGATGACAGAACCTCTACTGGACGATGCAGACGTGTCAAGTATAGTGACTAAGGGTTACATGTGACGTCACCGGGTCATTCAAACGCCTATCAGCTTACCTATTTTGGCGAAGTTTGAATATTAGCTGAGCATCATAAAATTAAAGCATCGCAGAGGCCCAATTCTTAAAGTAAGCCGTCACACGACTTGCATCCGAAGATAGCCACAAAGGAAACCATGAGTAAAATTGAGATCAAGGTCAGTGTGGAGTCACGTGGTATTCTCTAGGTTAGCAATATTAAATGTAATCTTCTACCATATTCAATGATATCGGCTATTCATGTTGTTGGGGGTTGGTTTAAGCAAGGGGCGATCTTTGTGAGCAAACTGTAATGTATCCAACATGGCTGTGGCTACGGAGGGAAAGTAAGGAACTACTGAAATCTCCTCACAGGCTGGCCTGTTCTGCACCTACGATTGACACCAACCCGACCGATGTTTTTGGGTGCTATTGTGTTTAGGGTATTTACAATACATTTTCCGCATGTTGTGCTTGACATTGCACAATGCATTCCATTCCATTCCATTTTCTATTAAGCAAATAAAGGGCTAGGCTTAAGTTAGGGTTAAGCTAGGTATGTCTTCGATCTGGAAAATTAACATTTCTCTTGAATTTGAAATAAAGAAAATCCCGACATTGTTTTCTAAAACTCGGAATATTGAAGCTGGGCGCATCCACAGGACAAGTTTTATTAACACACATTTTACCTCCGGGAAGCAAACAAAAGGGAAGTAGTTTCGAATAGTTGGGTGAGGTTATGATATGATGAAGCTTTTCTTTCAAGCAGGAAAATTGGCAATTTTTCATTTTCGCCAAAATCTGAATTTTCT